>JAABUG020128509.1:0-21294 GCA_011319215.2 Scortechinia acanthostroma
TAATACATTATATGCTATAATACATTTATATGCTCCGCAGAACCACATCAAGCTTCTGCCGTCGCATTGTTTTTACAGTCGTTCCAGATCATAGCCAGGTTACTCGTCGACATTCCTGCTGCCTTCCCGTCAATGTCCGGTTCTGCAGTCACGATGCAGTGCATGATATCCTGCACTACTTGTCCTTTGAGTGGAACTGGGGGATATTCCCGATTCATCATGGGCACCCAGGTGGATACACAGTCTCTGGCGCGACGCTTGTCCCCTAACTCTGCATGCAGCCGGAAAAGCATCTCATAGTCTGTAGAGGTACGCGGGCTGCCATTCAGGGGAAGCTTGCGCCATAATTTCCAAAACTCGTCGTAGTCTTTATTGCGGAACACAGACAGCATAAGCTTGCGAACCTCCTCTGGATCAAACTGGATGTCGAGGGTTTCAATCAACTCCAATACTCGCAGTCGACCTTTGGTGGTGCCTGTGACATCTTCAATGACTTCTTCACCAGAACGGTTTGCCGGATGACTGGCTGCTCTGTATAACATGTGAAATATTTGCATGTTAAGGACATTAATCCCGCTCAGGGCGAGATATTCCAGGACGAGAAGAGCGAGTTCTCTGTCGGCTTCCGGTAACACCCCAGAAGCCCCGACAACATCGTGGGCCGGTTGTTCCGTTAACATGGCTGAAACGACTTCGAGGCACAGTTCGTCAGACATAGAATAGGCGTGGTGTTTACAGGTCATGAAAGCTTTCCAAAGACTTTCCTTGCTGTATCCCTGATGGCGTCGAGAGACAGCCGTGCATATCAACTTCGTCAGAGCTGCGTCTGCTTTTCCGGCTGGCCATTCTGAAAGAGCATTGTAAAATCGACGGAGAAAGAGTGTCGAGTCCCTATCTTCTGGTCCAGCTCCTAGTTCCCGCAGGACTTGGTCATCAGATAGTCCAGACAGCTGTTCAAGCAATGAATAAGGAGTAGCTTCGTTATCAAAAGTATCGCTGGCGGCAAGTTGGTCAGTTCGAGCGGAGATTGAATTTGGAGACGTATCCAAGCCGTTGTCTTGAATGTCTTTAGATTGAGGACTGAAGAGCCGACGTGTGCTGTGTAGACTCCTTCTTTGTTCCAGAGGACGACTTGCCGAAGACCTGGAGTGACGTCCGAAAACATGGTCAGAGGATGAATTTTTGACTGGTGTAGAAGCACGAACCTCTTCATGAGGCGCGTCTGATTTGGCATCTGTGGAAATTTGTCTCCGCCGTTTATCGCGTTCAAGAGTGGCTAGCCAAAGCCCGTCAAGATCGACTTCGGCCCTCTTCTCTTCCGTGAACATCTGTACTACAACTCGAGTGCCCCCAACAAGATTGCCAAACCCCTCGACCTTCCGAGATGCCTGTTCCTCGACCGGAAAGTTTTCGACAACGCCTGCGTTTACGCAGATCCAGCCGGTAGTGATCCCATCATCCTTCTCGTCGACCGTTGTTCCAGCCCGACTGGCGACTCTTGCGCGTCGAGCCTTGCGTCGAAGTTTGATTTTGAGTTCGTTCCGACCCAGCAGTCCATCCGCATAAGGTGTGAGTTTGTAGGTGCTCCTCAACCAGCGACAAAGACGATCGGCCGAGACATTCAGATGCTTGACACTACGAGCGGTGCCAATGATCATGATGGAGTTGGCGCCAATGGGTGGGGGTGTTTGGAGACCTCTAAGGTCAAGCAATCTCAGTTCATCCAAGCCAAGATCTCTGAAAACGTAATCAAGAAGGACAGGCAGAATGGCTGGTGAGTCTTCAGGGAGCTCGGGGATCTGGTCTCGAGAGGAAATTTGGCGAGACTCGTCAATCGCCGTCTCTTCCTGGAGATACCACGGTGTATGTTGAGATGACGCCGTAGATACGGTTCGGTGAGAACTTCCATTTCCGTCATTCGGATCAGGCTTCAATGGCTGACTGCTGGAGGGCGAGTTCTCGGAGCGAAGGTAAGGTGCGGACGAGAAGGCTCGACTGTTGACATTGTATGTTGAGCGGTAGAGGAACGAACGGCCAGAATTCGATGGACACGCACGAAACAGTTCACCAAGGCCCTTGGGGCCTCTGTGCAATATCCGATTCATTTGCAGTATGATAAACTGGTACCAATTAAGAGGTCAAGCACCGTTCAAAGATGGCGAAACGAATGACCGATATTCAGTTCTTTCCCCATAGTGCAAATGATGCAAACATCTGCTGACCAAGCGGGATTGTTTGATAAGCAGACAAACAGATCAAAAAAAAGTTCCTCCGCGGGGCAAAAAGCAGTCTTATCATCCTCTTCAAGAGTCTTCGACTCTCAGTTTGTATTCCCTCTTGAGCTTTCTGTATTTTCAGTCTTTCTCATTAAGGGCTTCAAAATGTCGATGGATCTAGATGCTCCAGTCCCCTTTGCGGCTCCTCAGGAGGCAATCTCTGCGACGTAAGTCGTCCCCTCACAATAAATGCATTCTAATAAGAGTCTTATGAACTCTGGCTGACGCTTGTGACTCTTTAGAATTCTCTGCTGCAACTGTGGAGCTCCTATCGATGGAACGACGTCAGCAGGCGCACTCTGTCAAGATTGTGTTAGATTGACAGTCGATATCAGCCAGGGTATCCCCCGCGAAAGTGTCATTCATTTCTGCAGAGATTGTGAAAGATGGCTTCAGCCCCCAACTGCTTGGGTCAGCGCTGCGCTTGAATCAAAAGAGCTTTTGGCGCTGTGCCTACGCAAACTCAGGGGCTTGAACAAAGTCAGAATCATTGACGCGAGTTTCATCTGGACCGAACCTCACTCGAGACGTATCAAGGTCAAGATCACGATTCAGCAGGAGGCGTTCCAAGGAACCATTGTCCAGCAAGCTTTTGAAGTCGAATATGTTGTTCACGCCCAGCAATGCCCTGACTGCGCGAAATCATACACACACAACACATGGCGAGCGTGAGTTGCTCTTGGTCCGGTAACATTATTCTCTTGCTAACTTCGTCTCTAGCTCTGTGCAGGTGCGGCAGAAGGTCCCTCATAAACGAACATTCCTCTACCTAGAACAGCTGATTCTCAAGCACAACGCCCATCAAGATACGGTCAACATCAAGGAAGCAAAGGATGGCTTGGACTTTTTCTTTGCCCAGAGGAACCATGCCGAAAAGATGGTGGATTTTTTGTCTTCTGTCGCCCCGATCAAAGTCAAGAAGTCTCAGGAGTTGATTTCTATGGATATCCACACCTCGACCAAGTCGTACAAATTCACCTTCTCCGTTGAGTTGATTCCTATCTGCAAAGACGATTTGGTCGCTCTTCCCATCAAACTGGCCAGGTCACTCGGAAACATTTCTCCATTGGCCCTCTGCCACCGTATCAGCACGTCAGTCAACCTGATCGATCCAAACACTCTTCAGACGGCCGAAGTGCCGACCGCAGTGTATTGGAGAGCGCCGTTCAAGAACCTGGCGGACGTCAGCGAGCTGGTGGAGTTCATCATCATGGATATTGAGCCCGTTGGCCGTTCGAACGGACGATTCCACCTTGCTGAGGCGACTGTTGCGCGTGCCTCAGACCTGGGCTCGAACAACCAGACCTACTTCACTCGGACGCACTTGGGCGGGATTCTGCATGTCGGCGACTCCGTGCTCGGTTACCAGCTCACCGGCTCAAACTTCAACGACCCCAACTTTGAAGCCCTCGAAGCCAGCAGCCAGTACAGCTCTACGATTCCGGACGTGGTACTGGTCAAGAAGCACTATGCTCGCAAGAAGAACAAGAAGACTCGCAACTGGCGACTGAAGCGCATGGCTAAGGAATATGAGGAGGAGGCTTTGCAGCAGCAGGGAGCGTCCGTGAGTCGCAAGGAACAGCAGGAACGCGAACGCATGGAGGCCGACTTTGAAATGTTTCTGCGGGATGTCGAAGAAGACCAAGAATTGCGTAGTACCCTGCAACTGTACAAGAACAAGAATGCGCGCCCGAATGATCGTATGCAAGTCGAAGGCGGCGAAGACGGTACCGGTGGCATGGAAATGGATGATGAGAGCGATGATGAAGCGCCTAAGATCAGCATGGAAGAGTTGCTTGACGACTTTGACGAGCTGAACATGGATGACAACGAATGAGTTCAATGAGCTCGATTGAGCTAACTACCATTGCATTGAAGGATCATGGCGTTTAATCAAGGTTTCATGTGTTTTCGACTTCTAGGTCAAACAATACCCGGGCAATCAAAAAGTTTCTCATGCATCTACCTCTCTTATATAGAATACATTCTACATTCTGAGCTGGACAAAAGGAAGCTGTAACTGTGCAGGTGTGGATATCTATAAATGGCGTATGGCAATGCAGGCAGATTAGAAGATTTTGCTCAGCACGCGCTTTGCATCATCTTCCAACGTAGAGTTATCCACGATCTTATCCCGTCCCATCTTAACCTCGTTCTGCTTGAACAATCTGCGGACCTTGAAGTCAGACGCAGCCGCAGCCGCAGCGGCCTCACCCTCAGCGGCCCTCTTCCTCTTCTCCTCATTCTTCTTCTGAATCCCCTGCAGAACCTTACCCTGCTCCACACCCTGCAAAAACACCTTATCCTCCTTCCGGGCCCTCGTATCCTCAATCCGCCTCTTCGCCTCCCTCTCCGACCTCTCCCGCTGCACCTGCTCCATCAGATCCGCCCACTTGAACCCCTTCAGATACTTCATGTTCCACACATCATCATGGTACCACCCGCCCTTCTTCCCGCCCACGATCGTCGCATTCAGCGTCTCCGCGCAGATCTTCGCTGTCTTCTTCGATGCGAATTCTACCCACCCGTCTGCGTAGGATTTGCGTTTGTTGGAGCGTCGGCGAGGCGCGGAGGAAGATGGGACTTCGGGGGTTAGGAAGACTTTGGTGATGGGTGCGAAACCGCGGGTTTCGAGCATGGATTTCAATGCGAAGGGTTTGAGGTAGGGCGGGAGGGAGGAGAGGTAGATGACGCCGGTTTTGTTTTTCTTGGGGGGGCGGGTTTTGTCGAGGGGCTTTTTCTTTGGTTTGGCGACGCCGGATGTGGGTGATTGCGACCGTGATTGTGAGGGCGAGTGTGAGCGTGAGTGTGTGGCTGTTGTGTCGAGGTACCGATCTACTTGCATTTTCTCCCCGTCGTCGTCGTCTGCGTCTTCGTCTTCGTCGTCGCTGTCATTGCTGCGTTTCGTTGTCCGGGACTTCGACTTGGGCTTGCCCTTGAGCCTAGTCTTCGACTCATCTTCCGACTCTGAGCTACCGATATCTGATTCCTCGTCGCTGAGATCGTCCGCACGCGTGTGTGTCTTGCGTCGCTTCGCAAATCGACCTTTGCTCTCCTCCGCGGCCTCGGAGTCGTAGCCGCGGTCACTGCCCTCATCGTCGTCCGAGACGATATCCAGGAATTCGTTTCGTTTGCGAGTTGTCATGTTGATATCTTTGCACTGCGGACTGATCTTGTGTAAGAGAGCAGAAATTAGATGTCTGTGCTGCAGTTGCTTGGTGATATGTTGCCAACTTGCGGCGGTGTTTCTGCAACCTTTTTTTGTTCCGCCGACTTGGTCCGTGCGCTATCCCGGGGCGCAGCCAATCATTGCGCATTGGGTCTGACCACAGGATTCAATACTATCTACCATGCAGTATACTACGAATGTACCGGAATAAAGTAGGACAACAAATATTTCATCTATACATATGCGTATGCATGATATACTCATGCTCTGTGATCAACAAAATGCTCAAAACGGTAGAGGTATCCGTCAAAATATGTGCAGAGGGCTGTTCCTGGCCACCCATGTAGAAAGCAACAAAATTCAGAAACAATGCCAAACAGACTTCAAGACGCCGTTCTCTCGAAGTCTAGTGCAGAAGTTATGATGAGAATTCACAGATGGTGTATAGAGGTCGACTGCAACGCTTGAATAGCACAGTCACGAGGACGTTATGGGTAAAGTAGAAGAGTCAAACGTAGGGAAAGGCAACTGTTAAATCCCTAATGACCACTTTAATCGTTCGTATGTAAAGAAGGCTGTGGCTGACATTGGCAGCACCTTAAGATAGCCGATTGTCAAGCCAACCCAGAATCCTCGAAAACCCTTCTCGAGCCATATCTTGCCTGCTGTCTCCGCAATACCCAAGCGGTGTCCGTCCCCCACGACTCCACCAACTTGCATTCGGCGTCGGACGACCTCAAGAGGATAGGAGCAGGTCTGCGCCACAACACCAGCGACAGCGCCGGAGAATAACTCCGCCGTGGCGGTGAGCTGTGGCCGTCGCGACCGCTTCTGCGACTGGCTGTGGGAGGACTGATCAGATCCTGGGATGGTGGTGTAAGGAGCGAGGAGAGGAGAGCGAAGCCAGTCGCCGACGGTGTCGTGTGTGAGGAAAGACATGCCCGCGTAGGGAAGCATGCCGAGCACGGTGGGCGTGAACCCGCGATAGAAGTTGGATAACCCGTATCGAGGAACGACTTTGTTCACCGCAGAAGAGACATTCTCCGCAGTAGCCGTAACAGAGCCTGCTGTCCCTTTGGCTGCGGTCAACTCACTGGGCGCGGACGGCGGTGAACTCCGCTCGTTATAAATCTGCCGGAACGTGCCTGCTAACGACGAGCGTGCAGACTTCTTCGTCTCGAACGCTAGCCGCACCCGAATCAATTCTAACGGATACGTGAAGAACACTGACGTTACACCCGCCAGACTCCCGGACATGAGTCTGCGAAACGGCGTCTCCTTGTCCCGCGAGGGAATGATCACGGCACGAATCTGCTCATATGCGAGGAATTTGATAGCAGCATAGGGGAATATTCGAAGAAGTGTGGCGGAATGACCTTTGAAGAGACCTCGGACACCCTCATGTCGATGAATATCCCGACACGCCGATACAAGGCCAAACCAGCTGCCTGTATACTTGGCGAATTGCGGATTAGACGCTTGGAAAAGGATCTTCACGCGGTCGAGCGGCGCGACAACCGTCTTGGCCTATTCATCCAGAAAGTCAGTCTCTGTCGACGTCAAAGTCCCAAGTTCAACCGCCTTGACTATCCAGGATCTCAAGGTAAGTCCTCTCAAATACAGAAAACCAGACTTACCGCACATCCCGCCAAACCCCCCGCAAGCCCGCTTCTTAATACATAGTCCAGACTCCGCTTGTTCAACTCCTTAGAACCCGGTCGGCCGTCCTGCTTCACATGCACTGACGAGCTGGTATCGACAGGATGGTTCGCATGAGCCGCGGAATCTATATCGGTCGCGACTGGCCGTCGAGAAGGTCTCGACTGTGCGGCTTGTTCCATCTGAGGACCGCCTTGCGGGCTTGTTTCCGTACTTAAGTGATGCTGTCCAGGGTTCGAGATGACAAGAGATCGATGAAGACGCCCATGGTCTGGAAACGCTGTCGACATAAGCGCAATCCAGGCAAGAGGCCCAGTTCAGGTGTGGGGGAGGCTTTGGAGAAGAATGTCACGGGCTACCGGGTAATCGCGGCCATTGACAAAACGGAATTTGTGGCCAGAAAAGTGCTCCTCTCGCGGGAATCAAGTAAATAGATACAATATTGGGTCACAAATCTATAGTCTCCGCGCAACGTACTCGAATGATTGTAAAGGGAAGTCAACACAGAAAGCGTAGAAGACCCCAGAAGATCGCATGGCTCAACTCTGCGAAATGTGCCCTGACGTCGGTCCGCTGGCGGAGCACACAAGACCACAAAGCCGTACGGTTCTGACATGCCGATACCTGCCAGTCCCCGCCAAATTTTGGCCACGATACCGTCTGATTACACAACGGTATCCGAGTGGCGGCGGATGTCTGTCTGGGGTGGCCAACCGACGCCGACTATTATTAGTCATCGGGGACTCGTAAAGAGGACAAAAAGACCGAGGCACTCAGCAATCAGCATTTCAACTATCTCTTGCAATAATATGGACATAGTTCTAGAGTAATGGTCCTAATGGAATCCAGCTTCCTCAATGCAGGGTTGGCGACAAGCGCAACATGTATTTACAAACGTCTAAGTCGCCCCAGACAATAAATCCTTCCACCCTTGCTCTAGATTCGATGCTCTTCCAGAGTGTTATTTCGAAATCAACCCAAATTCTCATGGTCTCGTCGCTAAATGTGTAAAGAAAAGCGCATGCGAACACGCTTGTTGCTCACCCAATGCCTTCTCTAAAATAGGAATGCCCTGAAACGCCTGCAAACAGTAGGGTACGAAGTTCAAAGAAGCGCCCGCCAATGCTGTTCAGAAATTGTAGCGTGTACCCTGCCGAGTCAGCAGCCTGCCCTGCCGGTTCGTCGTCTTGATCTCCTTGGGTTCGTCGGTCACTCTCTTGGCCCGCTTTGACGGCCGTGAAGGGTCAATATGTAGATGGCCGTTCTCCGACAGGGCCGTGGTGTTGCGCCATTTCAAGCAGCGATGCTTGTGGTCGTCCACGTAGGTCTTGTTCCGCGTTGTCATTCGCTTTGTCGGTTCCTCGGATTCGGCTCGTTCGGCTGCCTGCTCCAGGTAATCCTTCCGGCACTTCATGTACTTGACGATATGGTCGCGCTGTAGCTGAAGCTCCTTGCGTAGTCTGGACTCACGGTTGCCTCGTGAATCCAACCATTCGATCAAGTTGTCAATTGCGTCTGGGTCATCATAATAGCCCCATTCGTGGGCAGCGGTAAGCCTGGTAGGCCCTTCCTCATTTTTCTTGCGCTCTGCAGGGGTAGTGTGAAATTCTTTCTGATACTGTTTCCGCTGATCGTCCGGTACGTCGATAAATCCCACGCGCTCCATCTCATCTGGACCCTGGACCCAAAGGCGACCATTTGCATAATGAGCCTCCGCTGTCGAGCTGTTGGGCATGCCGCCATACGGCATCGCGTTGCGCTCGAACCACCAGTATCGGTTGCAGAAACGATCCTTCCCAAGACACCTGGTCCGCGGACAGTCGGCTTCTCTCAGATCATTATCCACCACCTCGATCTTCTTCTCCAGTTTCTCAACGGTAGCTTTCTGGTCTTCGATCTTCTTCAAAACTCTTTGGTACTGCTTCGATCCTTTTGGCTGCTTGGCCAGTTGCTCCTTTCTCTCCCGCTCCTCTTCCTGTTTTCGCTTTCGTTCGAGAATCCTGTCTAGACCTCCGCGGAGAGAACGTTGCTTTGGCGCGTCGTCATCGTCGGTATCCATGACCTGCTCAGAGTCCCCGTCCGCTCCAGACATTTTGGAATCGTCCAAAGCTTCTAATTCAGGCACTGGGGACGGTGACTTTTCTTGCTCCGGTTGGAGCGCTTTCCGCTCTTGGTGCAATCGACGTAGTTCCTCGAGCCTGCAATGGGGGAAGATGGTTAATCAGGGTTCCTGTGAGGGTCGTCGAGGTACTTACGCTACTTTCCGAGCCCTCTGATACTCAATCTTTTCTTTGCGGAACTCAGTCATCTGGTTGCTGCACTCCTCCAGGTAGGTTCGAATAGCCTTCGTTTCCAAACTTAGCATGCAGATGATTTGAAGAGCCTGGACGCGCAGGTTGACGTTCAACGTGGCGTACTGGGATTGCACTGTTTCCTGGGTAGGCTCGGCATCAAGTGGCGCGAGATGTTTGAGAATATCGTTGCAAACCTTTGCCATCCGTGGTCGGGCTGACAGTTGATGCAGAAGGCCGACCATCACCATCTCCCATCCACCGTTACGGAAATCTCGTTTCCGTAAACGTTCAATCCAACCGTAGTCTCCAAACACTTCCGCTGCACGATGCACTTTTATCTCTTCCGAGTTTGCAGGGCTACGATTCGCTTGTGCTTTCAAATTTTCCGCCTCCGCCTTGGCCAAGCTACTCCGCGTTGTCATCCTAGTCACGACAGGCTCAGGTTCCGGGGTCGGCTCTTTTTCCTCCTCGTCCTCCTCTTCGGCTTCGGAATCATCTGATTCAGCATCAGGAAGGTCTGGCAACGAGACTTGTACGGCCCCGTCGTTGTCATTCTCGGCGTTGACGAGCTTCTTCAGGACAGCGCAGTGGACTTCCGCAAAAAGTTCACATTCCACTTCATCCGATGAGAAGCGCATTGCCTGAAGAAAATCGTCAAATGTGAAGGAGTCTAGCTGGAATACTTCGCAGTAAACATTGAGAGTGTTCCAAGTCTCCAATAGTAGGCCCACTGATTGCATTTCGATCTTGTCGTGCAAGAGCTCTTCATCATTAGGATCATCATTTTCGTCGACAGTCAGAAATTTCAGTGGCGGCCGGTGCTTCTTCTTCTCGCGGTCCGGTGGAATTTCCAGGTCTTCGATGGGATACTTGATAGGAGGTGGAGTCGGTTGCTTCGGAGGCTCGGTTTTGACGATGACTGTAGGAACGGGTTGCGGTTTCTTTTCTTCTTGGGGTTTTAGAGGGCGAGATGGAGCATTGGGGGTCTTATGAGACACAACAAACGTGGGATCCCCATTGAGCGAGCGTTGATACTCCAAATACTGAGCCTCCTTTGACCGGGCCAGATCCTGAGGGGAGATTTTGTTTTTTTGTCCCTTGGCCGCGGGCTTCAACTCCGGCAATTGTTGCGATGAGAAGAATCCAAAGAATCCCTCCTGATCTGCCTTTTTCTGGGCCTTTTTCTCAGCCACCCTTGCACCATACTGCAAATGCTTGGGCACCTCGGTCGGTATCTTGTACTCTTCCGCGATTGACGGTTTGACTAGCCAAGGAGCTCCGTTCCAAGACTCCCTAGTGACGTTATTTTTGATGAAAGCGCGCAACATTTGCTTCGTGAACGTCTTGCGATCACGAGTGATGTGGTCCTGGTCCAACAGAGCCTCCTCATTGGGACGATCCAAAACTTTAACAAGATATGTTGCATAGGCTGGAGTTTTGAGTGTTCCGTCAGGGTAGCGCTGCTCCGCGAAATTCGCCTTGTCTCGGATCACGCCATGAAGACGGGTGTTGTCCTCGAGCAGAATCAGGACGGGCTCCCCAGGATAGAAATCCTGCTTGAATTCCTGCCAGTTATTAGCGCGTCTAGACGAGGGAAGGTCAAGGTGGACACCATCAGCGACTTGCTGCTACTCACTTCGTAGATCTCATCCACTGGGACAGCGTCAGCTCCGATTTCCTGAACACAATCGAGTCAAACTCACCAAGATTATCCACCCGAGATACAGTAGAAAACTGAATTCTACGTAGAATCGGCTCCTTCAGAGCATCCGGAAACGCGCTGTTCACCTCCCGAGACTCTTCCATCTGCTCACGACAGTTTTTAGCAAGCTAAAATATGAACCGAACCCATAAGAATCAGATGACGTACTTCGCTCCGAAGGGCTTCGAAAAATGTCAACCCCGAATGACCGGTGATCTCGCAAATAAATCGCTTTTGTTTGTAAAAATCCATCCGCTGAAGATACGGTTCATAGTTCGTGAAGACCTCGTTGGTCTCTGGGATAACCCAGACCTGCGCCAGGCGTAAGCAAAGATCCCGCGATATCCTTAATCTTATATATGGAGCATGCATGCCTCGGAACTGTCATCTTCAATAACAGGTCGTGGAAGGTACTGGACTGGTTTGCGCTTGAACAGTACCTAAAGAATGTCGTGAGCCCGAATGTCCCTCGGTCCGGCGAGCTTGAGAGAATTTGTTTGACGCACCATGATCCTCGAATACAAGAGTGTCGCGCTAGTTTATCATAGGTCGCAGGAAACGAAGACTTTGAGATCGGCAACCTAGGGAGCCCTGCAACCATCAGTGACATGAACACATGGGAGATTCCAGCAATAGGCAGAAGTGCGCAAAGACAGAAAAGACGAGCTGAGCAAATTAGAGAAGTATTGTTGATGTAGCAGTCGCCTCGGCGGAGGATGAATCCAGGTATGGTGCATTGCGCCAAACATAGCTCAGTAGTGAGGTTCCGAGCTTTAAACAATATGCAAATTGTTCCAGGTTGGACCCAGAAGATGCTTGGGATACCGTAAATTCACGAATTACCTTAGGATGGACGCGTCTTCGGTCTCGCTGGACGCTTATGCGCGGAACGAATGAATTATAGCAACAAGACACGACGGGGCGGGTTCGCGAGTGGCGTCGAAAAAGGAAGGTATCAAAAAGTGGCTAAAAGTCGTGCGGGGAACAATAAAGGCGCGAAAGGAAGAGGAAGACACGAAGACGCGAGGGTATTAGAGGTGGAGGAGGAGGCAAAGACGAAGAAGAGTTGAAGAGCAGAAGAAAGGAGAAGCGGTTGCCGCGACCAAAAGAAGCGACGGCAGAACCGGGCCCCATCACATCTGTGAGGATCATTGCGGCAAGAGGCCCAGTAGTCAGGAATTAGGATGGAGTGGGAGAGGTGAGCACCGAGGCATACAAGGGCGGTGATTGGTCCAGAGGAGGAGGACGGGGCCGGACAAGAGCCTTCAGCGTCGGGCGGAGAGTATTTTCGAACGTTAAAGTACGGTACGGACAAGGCTAACCCGTACCTGGGCTGCAGTCTAGTGCTCCCCTGCTCTCTCTCTTCGGCCGCCTGCTAACGCTCACTCCTCCTCCTACCCTCTTCTCCCGCTGTCATTCTTTATTCCTTTCGGGTTTGGTAACGTGTATCTCAACCACAATTGTTCTTGCACTCTATCTGCTCGTCGGACATAGGAGAATTTTCCTGACTCACTTGTTGAAAATGATTCCGCACTAATATGGCCAATATTACGCGGAAGACACACCTGGTCTCAGACCTCCGCGGGGACTATGGAGGCGAGATAAGCAATGAACCTCAGCAGCCTCAATGACTTGCCACACATTATCGAAGATGTTTCGGAAATTTGTAGATTGGTCCTCACAAGCATTATTCTCCAGATCTTGCCGTCTTTCTAAGATAGTGGGCGTCATGCAGTATGATGGATGATATCATCCTCCTCAACTACGGTTGTATAGATGAGCTGGTCAGCTTCGATCACTCTGAACTTGTGCAGGCTCCTGTTATGCCTTGGATATTTTATGAAAGCCGCTACAAGTTTTGACTCAGAATGCTCGCTACACTGCTAGATTCAATTCCTCATTCCTCTAACGCCATAGTCTTCAGACGGTGCCACTCTTCTCTCATCTGAATCAGTTTCAGCCACCTGCCACCTCCAAACTCATTCGATGGCTTTTGCTATTCAAAAGTCTCTCCCTAATGCGACAGGTGCTTTTACTTGCCTCCTCCGTCTCTCGAATATGAATCAGTGTGAGCTCCACTCCATGATTCAACGCTCGTCTTTGATGTCTCTTGTGCGTTCATGATCCCCTTGTTGCTATTCATGGGCCCTTCCCGCTAATATCAAGCAGACACTGCTTATTTGCAACTTCTCATGCGCAGACCATACCTAGTATAAACGTCACGGCTTCGAAGTGGCTATCACGGCAAATCTTTTGCGACTGGGAACAACCATATCCTGCGATTAACGGAATCCTTCTAATGTGTTAAGCAGGGATGGAATATCTCCATTGGACCGTGGCACCTATGCAATTTATCCTCCGACCTGTTCAGTTTGGCTTAAATAACGTGGATTCGTAAGAAGCCAGTCAGCAGGACGGAACCCTGCGACACCACGAGGCCCAACCAGGCGACCATGTCCTCTCTGTTGGAATACTTTCGAGCCTCCATCCGATGAAATACATGCAGCTGCAAAGGCCTTGTCTGCTGTCGGGGAGAAATACTGATCCTAGTAAACTAGCAGCTTCAGACGCTTATATCTTAAGCTCACATAATCAGCCATGTCAGAAGTCCAATGTCGATTCACCTGATACGAGAACTGAGAGATCTCTCAAGGAAGGATGCGCATCTTACTAGAGCTGCCTATTCCATGCTCGCCGTTCCAGCTTAGCTGGAACACAGTTCAGAGCTCATTCGAACTTGCGGCTGTATCTCCGGCCGAGGCTATCTGCTGTGCAACCCGAAGAATATCAGATCCAATGACGTAATTTGCCTCTCAAGCAGCTCATACGGCGGCAGACTGCGCAGCCACAGAAGGGTTGAGTATCAAGATGCAAGAATAATATGACCTCGAAATGGCGTTCAGAGTCAAATAAGTCAACGACGACTCTACCTCAGCAGTATTCGTGAGAAAATCCATACATCGTGAAAATCAGAGGTACGTAGCTCGAATCAGAACAGGCTAGTCTAGCCTTTTCAAGATTAGCACCTGATAAACTTTGCGTTTGGGTGATCAAGTGGGTCAATCTCCAGAACACGTGGTTTGAGCAAACAGAGCAAACACGGAGCTTGATTGATTACATCATAGTATCTGCGGTCTCTGACTGACAGCTGGATGGTACTTCGGGGCTCTGGAAATGATATTTTCGGTTTACAGTGTCTAAGAAGAAGACGTATACCACTGAATAAAACTTGATTTATACTTTTAAGAAGAAAATCTATGCGGTGAAGTAGACCACCATAAACCCGACCCAACTGCCGACTACCCCCAGAGCAGAATAGCTACTCATGAACATCAGCGGAAGGAACTCGTACCGGTCCCATCCGAAAATGAGATGATGCGCCAACGAGCAGTATATAATCAAAGGGATAGCAACAGTCAGGTATAGCAGGGACAGGCGGTCAAAAACGAAGATCCGCGGCCGCTCGGAAACCGGGGCGACTTGGTCAAACACGAACAGGAAGAGAACCAGCCACCACACGGTATACACGGTCTTCAACGGGAATTCGGCTGCTGTAAAAAGCAGTGGGAATAGTGAAACGTGTCCTGCCACCGCAAGGGGTCGGAATGCGCTGAAGTAGCGTCGGTCCTTGAGCGCTATCAAGCTGAATGGGATGATGATCAGGAGAACAGCTTTCTCATGAACGTGCCACCCAAACAAGAATGAGGCATATCCGCATAGAGTGAGAGCACCAACAAAGGTGTCCCAATCCGGACGAAGCCAGAGTTTTATCAGGGGAAGCTACTCGCCGGTTAGGTTACTGAAATCGAGCGTCGAGGAGAGGAAGGAAATGCTTACCAATTGGAACAAGAACGTCAGCGCAAATGTTTGTTCCTTTGTGATCTCTGGAAGAACGGCGAAGGATGTATCTCCGACAAGACCGCGCGTGACGCTCGTCAAAGCCTCATGGTTGATGGGGAGGCCCAGGCGTGGAGCGACTGCTATGGTAAGTAAAGCTGCACAGATGCAGGCAAAGAATGATTGTACTCACTTGGAATTAACACACGATCTACGAAAGAATACATTGCCCAGATGTTCGGCGCCCAGTAAGCGTGGCACAGCCCTCTCGAGAATGGAAATAGCCTGTCCTTCAGTTGGAGCAGCTGGTTCCAATGCGCGAACGGACCAAAAGCTACGCCGAATACACCAATGACACTCAGGCCGAGTTTCAAAATATTGCCGAACCTTGGTCGAAAGACAGACTTCGGATCGAGACAGTACGCTCTCAGCAGGTAAACAAAGTAGGCTAACGAAAGGTAAAGGTAGATGTGCTTCAAGCACAGCAGGACTGCGAACAAGATACCACTGTAGAGTAGGGTCGATTGCTTGCACGCCAGCACTATCGACAGGACGAGAACACCGTACAGAAAACCGTTGTATTGAAAATGAATGTGGTCAATGATGAGGAGCCCAGGAGACAAAAAGATCGAAAGGCTCGCAATATGCGCAAGGTGCTTGTTGGCTTGAGGTGTGGATTTGATGAATCTATGATACCCTCCATTAGTCGCAGTCTCTTCAACAAAGAATATTTGGCTTAGTGCACACCGGTTCAGAGCATAGAGCAAGACAAGCTCCGTTAAAATGACAGTGGCTCTCTGGAAATAAACGGTCTGCCATGAATCATATTTGAGATTCTCCACGACCAACATTGCGGGATCCGCATAGCGAGCCGCTTGCGACAGAAGCCATTCGAAAGCTGCAAAGAAGGGCGGATAGTCGAGGGTCCATTCCGATGTTTTCTTATTGACGATCCTCCCGTCAGCGGATTGCCAAATGTGTGTAGACTATCGGAGAGTTCAACGAACCTCGTAGTACCACTCCTTAACCGGCAACGAGTGTGTGATAGCTAGCCAATTCCGATGCACTTCAAAGTCGGTCGATTTGCTGCATAGTATCGCAAGAACCGTCAGTCCCGACTCCCAATTGACTCGATCCTCAGCTCCTTCCGACGGTAGGAACTCACTAGGCGGGGAAGAGTAGAATCTTGAAAGCCGTGGCGACGATTGCGCATTGCGCCAATGAGGGGTAAATATCAGCCATTGGAGCTGTAGCGCATGATGCGCTGTCAAAATATTAGTTCGGAAAGGCTGAGAGATTGAGGATTCAGGAATTATCCTGCGGTCCACGGAATGCTCATTGCGGGAGATGATTCTGGGGAAAATCTTCACGTGACGGGATGCACAACGAACAGCGGAGCTCCAAAGGACAGTGTGTCCCTTTAGAGTTAGAGCTTCTGAAACGGATTGAAACGCCTGCGACGATTTATTTATTTTGAATGGATTTTGCTTCGGACGTGGGAGTTCGTCATTCGATCGTTCTCTCGAACCTCAAAATTCAACACTTTGTCGAATTCTCCCCAGCTGCTGTTTCTGTTGCCAGAGAAGTCCGCTACTGTGTGATCGCCATTGTAATTGGGTGGACCTCCTCGCGCATCATCTCCGCGCTGTTGAATCGGAGAGCTCCTTCGGACCAGTGAAGATCATTTCGACAAGCTGTCTCTCATCTGGTGTCACCTATTATTGTAGATTTCGACTGTTGAGGATATCGATTCTGTTTTGGTCACATCAGTCATCTGCCCTTTCTCAAGTTCTCTCAATATTCATTCTCTACAGCACCCCTGTCCCCAGAGTAACTTCCTTGATAAACAACCACAATGAGGAGCTTAGCTTCATTGTCATTCCTCGTCGCTGCTGCTGCAGCGCAATCCGTGATAGAAAGCGCGAGCTTTGGCTATGGTCAAAAGTACGTGCCCTCCCTCTACGCATGTATCACATCTACTCTGACGAATATCTTAGTATATCGCCAGACAGAGATTCCATCCCTGGTTGGCAGGTTGGGGGAGAGGGTCATACGCCTCAGATTGTACGCTCTTCCTCGCCCTTTGGGTCTCCTTTTGTCAAGTCAGAAAAGCTGATCCGATCTAGCTTTCCAACAAGCTCATTCTCACTCCCCCCTACCCAGGAAACACAAGAGGTTATGCCTGGTCACAGTCCCCGTAAGCACAACCCCTCTCTCAAATATTCTGCCCTCCTTCTTCAAGTACAGGCGAACTGATGAAGCTATAGCCTATCTCAGCCGGAATGGTCAGCTGAATTTCAGTTTCGAGCCACTGGTATTGAGAGGGGAGGTGGCAATCTCCAGTTATGGTATGTAAAAGATGGGCAAAGCAAGATTGGCTCCTCTAGCATCTACACTGCTGGCCAGTTCGACGGTTTTGCACTTGTCATTGACACACATGGAGGAAGAGTATACGAGCCCCGTCTCGAACAGTCTTCTGTAACGCTGACTCTGATTTAGGGTGGAAGCATTCGAGGCTTCCTCAATGACGGAACGACTGATTACAAAAGCCATAGAAGCGTTGATAGTTTGGCTTTTGGACACTGCGACTATGCTTACAGGAACCTCGGCCGACCCTCTATCGTGCGCCTGAAGCACACTAATTCTGTTCTTGAAGTCACCGTGGACGATAAGCTTTGCTTCTCAACAAACAAGGTACTTCGAACTCCTCTGCCATCCATCTTGGTGTCCTAACCGTGTGCAGGTCGCCCTTCCTACTGGTAACAACTTCGGTATAACGGCAGCCACGCCTGAGAACCCAGACTCCTTTGAGATCTTCAAGTTCGTCGTGCAGTCTAGCCCTTCTGGAATGAATGCAGCACCTCCTGCTCAACCGCAAGCCAACCAACAACCGATTGCCAATCAAGGACAGACTCGTCCCGTCGACACTCGGTCAGTCAACTCTGACCAACTCGTTGATCTCAGCAACCGTATTCAAAGCGTCGCCCGCGACCTCAGCGGCCTGTCTACCAAATCGGACAATCGCCATGTTGAGCTTCTTCAGAAGATGGCTACCAAGGAGCAGGTGGCCAGTCTTGATGCCCGGTTGCAGAAGATCGAGCAGTTGCTGCAGAACATTCAGCGTGACTTGGAAGGCAAGGACTACAGCAACCGCTTCAATCAGCTGCACGAGACCCTGAGGTCCTCGCACATGAGCCTGGCTGAGAATCTGCAAGGCACACTTCTCAATGGTAAGCATTCGATGCGTATCCCTCCATAGAACGCAGAGCCTTTCTGTGCGAAAACAAACATGCGTTGGGGACTTAGCCAGCTAATCTGCGTTACAGTCATTACCGCCTCAACTCCTCGCATGGGCTTCTTCATCTTTTGCGTGATCGCCGTGCAACTCCTTCTTGCAGGCTCCTACATCATCTACAAGCGTCGCCGCGCGAACATGCCCAAGAAGTTCCTTTGAGCGTCTGAACTACCTGAGTTAGCGGGAGTCTGATTTGCCTTTGTACTCAACCTTCCGCTCTTCATGATGACATGGCGAAACAAATATGACCTATTTCTTTGGCTAGTACCTCTTCGGTTTTCTCATCGGACTTTCAAAGTTAGGTATTTTGTACGTGACTATAAATCTGCAGTTGGGTTAGATCGAGCCTTGTACGCTTACCATGCAATTTCGGCGTGTCTTGCATGAGAATTTCGTTCTGGATTTACTCAGCGGCTCCGGCATTCTGTATATTAGATTGAAGCGGATTTGATGTATTCGGTAGTAACATGCTTGTTTAACTGTTTGCATACGATCGATATGCCTGCTCAAACGGGATTGTAGAGACTCGAATTCACTCGGTTCGAATCATAAGATCAAAATCGACGCCATCCATACCGGCAGATCACTGAATCTAGAGAGAAATCTATTGTACATGAGACTCGGGCGCACTGGCCCGTTCGACCACCCGCCAAGAGAGGGGTGGGAGGTCCAGTGGCCACTCGATAAAACAAAGATCATCACGACGTTAAGTACAGTTTGCGCATGGCAAACGGGAGGCTGGTCCCAGCATTGGCAGTAGTGCAATCCAGAGGTTGCCGGGAGAGTTCGGTGTCTTTCCCATCAACGTTCGCGAATCATGCCAGGTGGCGGATTCGGAACGGGGGGAAACGAGCACCTCAGAACTCCGGCTGATCCTCCGGAAAGACTGGCTGCCAATTGGTCCAGCTCCGGGAAACAACAAGAAATTTCAAAAACAGGAAGAAATGGGGGGAAGAAAGTGCGTGTCCCCAGACTGGGAAACACAAGCAAAGAGTAAACACGCTCAATAATGAGATGCATAGTATGCTCCAACGCCAGTTGCGTGACCCAAGGACCTTGATGCAAAATGGATATGCATGTCACAACGCCCAGAAACTGTGAAAAGCCCTTTTTCAAGTCAAGCCAAGAAAGAACAATCAGTAGCGGGTTTATTCAAACATCCAGGCTACGTCGTCATAATACTTAGGTCTGGGTTTTCCCTCCTCGAGCCACGGAAAACGACGAGGAGGCGAGACCCTCTGAGCCGGTGAGACCGCCTGAGGGGGTGAGACTGCCTGAGGGGGTGAGACTGCCTGAAGGGGTGAGACTTCCTGAGGGGGTGAGACTGCCTGAGGGGAGACTGGGGCCCGTCGCAAAGGCTCCTCCAAAGCCTGACTCCCGGATGAGACTGGTGAGACTCCCCGAGGCGATTCGGAGCGGTGGTCGGGCGCAGACTCCGGAATGGGGGAGGCGGGAAGCACGGGTGAACTAGCAGCCTCAGGGACCTGTGCAGTAGTAGCTTCCAGCTCCGTCTGAGCAGTCAACGCTTGGATACGTCTTTCAATCATCTGCTGTAGATTACGCAGTGATTCGATTTCGGTCTGTGCTTCGGGGAGGTCAGCGGGCGCCTGTGCTCGCAACGCGTCGATGAGCAAAGGAATCCGAGCGTTATCATCTGCAGTTTCTGTCTGATTCTGACTGGCGAAGGCAAGAAGATTCGCCGCAGCTTCACGGTCGGCTGCCGATCGCGAGTTGTCAATAGCTTCTGCGGCATCCGGCAAAGGACGAGGTAGCTGGGCGGCATAGAATTCGAGAGCTCGTGCATGAAGTTCATCACGCTGTGCTCTAGCTTCTTCAAAGTACTTATCTGCCTGCTGCTTGTTGTACTCAAATTCGGCATTTTCCCTGCCCAGATAGTCAGTCAAGCTGAGAAGCGGATACTAGTCAAAGAGCTAGTAGGATGACTGACCGTTTGACTTTCGCGAGGAAGGCTGCTTCTATACCTTTTTCGGAGACGCGGTAAAGGATGCCTCCTCCTGCATCTTCTTCGTTTTCAATCCGTTCTGATTCCTCTTCGCTAGGGAGAATTTCAATGTCAATCATCCGTGGTCGCGCAGGTCGACGGATCTTTCGCGCGTCAAATGCTCCCTCATCATTCCAGTGGTAATAATACATCTCGTGTTCGACGTGCATCGGGCAGCGCCAGCGTTTATCGTACTTGTCACCTTGCAGGGGCGGTTTGGCCATGGGCGGGTCCAAGCAATCCATATGCCAATTCAAATGACAAAAGTCACACTGTAGAATAGGTTTCTCTCCATCGCTTGGGCGACCACAGGCGTAACAGATAATGAGCTTTCCATCCGAGTCCGTGACCTTGCGCAAGTTGGGATCGTCATAAGAACCATTGCATACTCCTCGTCCGACGCCGTTAACAAGATTGTAAGAAGATTCGGTGTACCTTGTACGATCATTTTTATCTTCAGGTCGGGATCCAGTTTTGACCCCAGCGAAGTAATTTCGGATACTGGCAGGTAGCATAAACTCCTTGTTCGGCAGTCTCTCAAGCTTATCCACCATCTTACGGATGGGCCGCGAGACAGAACATTTTGGACAGAACCAATCTCCCTCGGGAGGATTGGCAGGATCCAGAGGGGGGTCAAGGCATGAAAAATGGAAGGAGTTCACGCAGCCGTCGCAACAGAGCAACTGTCCTCGCCCACCGCATTCTCGACAGAGATCGCTGTTGTCCAATGAGCCTTCCCTGCTACAAATTAATTAGCTTTATTCATACCGAACAATCCAAATATCTCAAAAAAGAGTCATACCTAAAGGTAGGGGTCAGGCGCCGGTTATCCTCAGCGCCACTGCTTTCGGCAGACTCTGATTGTTCTCTGCCGTTCAACAAGGGCGCTTCAGGCGCGGCCTGAACTTCGCTAATGGATGGGAGTAAAGGCGACAAAGCGTTGGCAGGCTGCTCATGGGACAGTGTAGAGCGAACCCCGCTTTCTTCAGGAACAATATCGGGGAGAGGCTTTTGCAGGCGCTGCCGTTTGGCACGGATGGCCTCTTCCGAGAACTCCGTG
>JAABUG020128620.1:0-21273 GCA_011319215.2 Scortechinia acanthostroma
GTAACTTTCAAATTGATGAATAACCCGCTTCAGGCGACTTTCAGTCGCTCCCAATGCTTCCGCCTTTAGGCGGTAGTCGTTTACTTAAACGTCAGAAATAATAACCCAGTGCCTCAACCTCATGCGGCGCGAACGGCCAAGAGACTAGCCCTTAACCACCCACATCACTAATCGCCTGACTGATGAGGCTGCCCCACACGCGGTACTGATTGTTCGCCAGATTGGACGGCAGCAGTACCCGCGATTGACTGACGTTGGCAGGGAGCTTGCAGAAGGTGTAGAGCGTCGTGACCGGATCGTTGGTGTGGGCCAGCAGCGGCTTGACCACCGCTACTTTGGCGTCGTCCGGTTCGCTGGTCACACCCGCAGCCAAGCCATCATAGGCCTTGATGTAATTCACGCAGTCGAATTGGTTGGCGCGGCGGCCAGCGGCTCGCATATCGGTTAGCAGTTGCAGCACATCCAAGGGTGGCAGTGTCGGCGTCGGCGAGGCCGTGGGTGATGGCGTAATGGTCGCGGTTGGTGTCGCGCTGGGCGTGGCTGTGGCCGTTGCCGTCGGCGTGATCATGGCCGTTGGTGTCCGCGTGGATGTGGCTGTTGCAGTCGGCGATGGTGTGACGGTCGCGGTGGACGTATTCGTCGGACGCGGCGTGGGCGTGAAGGTTTGGGTAGCCGTTGGCACAGGCGTCTTGGTCGGCGCAATCGTCGGCGTCAAGGTCTTGGTGACGGTCGGCGTATCGCTGAGGCTGACAGCGACCGCAAGCGCGGTGGCCGTTGGCGGGACGGCTGTATTCGCTGGCGCAGCGGTATCGGTCGGCTTGTCAGTGGATGTTGGTGCAGTTGTCTCGGTCGCGGGTACGGATGTCGGCGTTGTGGATTGAGATGTTTGTGTACTTGCTAAAGCTACTGCCGTTTCATAAGTTGCTGTCTCTGATGCAAAAATTTCAATAACTGATCCTGTTCCGGCTATTATTGAGGCGGACATAGCCGTTTGACTGCCCGCAATCGCCACAAACAGATCAGTCGGCGTAATGGTGGCCGCACTTGGACGGTTCAGCGATGGCACGACAATCAACGCGCCGATAATCAACAGCACGACTATGCCGGCAATGATGCCGTAGGTTAGCATCGAGCGATTTGGTTGTTCGCCACGATCAACCGGTTCAGCCCATTTCACCGGCGGGATCGCGGCCGCACCATCGGATTTCCCTGCGGCGGCCTTGAGTATTTCCTCAGTTGGACGTGTCTTAAGCTGCACCGAAAGCGGATCCATCTTCATGGTCGTACCGGGCTTATTCAGCGGTGTCGTGGCCTGATGCGGCGAGGCTGGCTCGGCGGGTTTGAATTCCGGCGGGGGCATAAACTCGCGCATGTCTTGACGGATGGTGCGCTGCATGGGCGGCGGTGGGGTGACCGGCACGGCGGGTTCTTGCACCGCTTTGATGAAGGCGTCCGTAAACTTGGTGACGGTCTCGTAGCGCATGATCGGATTTTTGTTCATGGCGCGCAGCAAGACCTGCCACACGGACTGCGGCACGTCACGCCGATATTCTTGGATCGGCAGCGGTTGCAGTTCGCGGTGTGCCCGCTCCCAATCGAAGCGGCGTCGGCCATCGGTGCTGCCTGATCCGGTGCTGGTGGGCGAGGACGAAATCCCTTTTTCAAAGGGGGAGAAACCATCCGAAAGGACTTCATAGACCAGCAGGGCAAGGGCGTATTCATCGCTGCGGGTGATGGCCTCACCGTCCCACTGTTCGGGCGGCATGTACTTATGTGTACCCGGTGCCTCCCAAACTTTGGTGCGTTCCTCATTATCCGGCGGCTCATACGTGCTTGGCGTGAGCTGCACCCACTTGGCGATGCCGAAATCCAGCAGATACGGTTCGTCTTTATCAATCTGGTCGTTGTTGAAACGGATGTTGTTGGGCTTGATGTCGCGGTGGATGATGTTGGCGGTGTGGATGCGTTCCAGCGCGGGCGAAATCTTTTGCAGCAGCCGCACGGTGAAGTCCAGCAGTTCGGTTGTGGGGATCGGATGCAAGCGGTGGTCGCGGATGATATCACCCAACGACGCGCCGTTAATCCACTTCATCACCAGATATTTAATCGTCAGGCCGTTGGGGAGTGTTTCGCCGGTCAAATCCGCGCGGATGGTGTTGGCGACGTTGGCGATGTTCAGCAAGTAGCCGAGGTCAGCCTCCGCCTTGAAGCGCCACAAGTATTTGTCGTCCGCCAAAATCTTGATGGCGACGGTGCGGTTGGAGGCGTTATCCCGTGCTTTGTAAACCACTGACATATGGCTGGAAGCGATCAATTCCAGCAGCGTGTAATTGCCTTTCGGAAGCGTTACATCTTTGAGTTCTTTAAGGCGCTGTTCGAATGAATTGTCCGCCATGGTGCCCTATTACAATGCATTAGGTGATTTGAAGGATAAGGGTAATTTTGCCGAGACGAATGGCTGTGCCGTCGCCAACTTCTTTGGGCAGATCGGCGGAGGCCAGCGCAACCTCATTAATGTAAATGGGCTTGTCCTGTGGATTATCCGCGATGTTGCGGACGACGAAGGTCTCGCCCTGCTTGCTCAGTTCGGCGTGACGGCGTGAAACGGTCAAGCCGTTGGGCAAGTCATTGACGTTGACGGCCAGCGCGGGATCGGCCTGCTTGGAGCGTCCGATAATGGCGGGCAAGGTGGTGATGGGGAAGCGCATGCCATCCTCGAATACCAACGTCACCTGCTCCTCGACCTTTTGCGTCTTGTCGGCCTTCATCAGCCGCACAATCGTATCCGGCGTTAGGCTGCCGAGTTTACGTGAAAGGGGCAGCGCTTGCTGGTTGGCGATCAACACGAAGTCGCTTTTCTTGCCCGACTCCTGCACGAACTTGTTGACCACTTCCTCGCGCAGATCACGCACGGTCATGTCCTTGAACAGCAAGACGCGGTGCGGTTCGCCCTGCGCTTCAATCGTCAAGGGGATATGAGAGGCAACCAACTTTTCGCGAAGGGTATTGTAACGATCTTGCGTTGCCATCTATAAGACTTCCTTCAAACTTTTGTCTTAAACCCCTCTCCATAACATGAAGAGGGGTTGGGGTGAGGATTAATTTATGTCGTTTCCAGCTTGATCTCGTACGACAAGGCCGTGTTGAACAGGGACTCGTCGTCGGGGAACGCGCCTGCCAGCATATCCGCGGTCGCACCCATCTTCTCGGCGATCTTACCGAGCAAGAATGCGCGTTGGTCGTCGGTGAGCGCCTTCTGCTTGTGCGCGCCGTTGCCATTGCCATTACCGTTGGCGGCTGCGCCTTCCGGTCGGGGTGCGGGCGGCAACCATTCGGCACGTTTCTGACCGCGTTCGAGAATTTTCTCGACCCATGCGTCCATGTCTTCAGTTTTGCGCGTCGGATCAGGATAGGGCACCGCGACTTGTACCAGCGCCACCTTACCCGGCATGACCACGAAACCACGTCCGCGTGGAAGCTGCATCTGGCTGAGGCTGCGCGGCACTGAGCCGTAGAGCGGGGCGCTTTCAGCCGTTTCGGCATCCATCGCCAGACCGTAGCGATTGGCTGCAATCGGACGCAGCATTTCGTCACCGGAGGTCAAGCCGTCGCGCATCCCGCAGACCACGAAGTGCAAGCCTTGCTTACCGACGCGACGTGCCATATCCCCCAAGCGCCGGCGCGGATCGCCCCCTTCGACTTTGGAGGCCAATTCGTCAATGTCGTCGTAGTTATCGAAGATCACGAACACTTCGCGGTAACGGCGATTTTGGGTGTAAACAAACTCGTTTTCCAGTTGGTTCGCCATCTCACCGAATTGGGCTGGCTCGGTGATGACGGGCATCAACGCGTGCGGCAGTTCGTCCAATTTGTGCGAGCCACCGTAATCCACGATGCCGCCTTGATAATCGACAAAGACCATTGCTACTTCTTGCGGCGTGTAGAGTTCCGCCAGCGACAAAATCCATGTGTGCAGCGCGGTACTCTTGCCGGATGATGGCGGGCCAGTGACGATGAAGTGCGGCTTGGCATCCAAGGTGATGACCGTCGGCTTGAGGTCGCGGTCAGACCGTCCGAGGATGACTTGGGCAGGCAGCACAGCCTCGCCACCGATATTCACGTGATGTTCCTCGATCAGTTCCGGCAGCACCGCCCAATTTTCCAAGATGTCGATTTGCGGCGGGCGCTCGTAGTTCTGAGTTTGTGCCGCTTGCTTGAGGACGGTGAGGAAGTCCACCAAGCGCTCGGCTTCGGTTTTGGCGGCTTCGTCATCCACAAAGCCCAATGGCAGCGCCACTTGCAATTCCAACGGCGAGCGATCGACACGGCGCAAACCACGTCCCGCGATTTCATCCACCGGACGCGCGCCACGACCCACGATTTGGGTGTACTCACCGTCGTCGGAGAGCTTGAGCACGATACGCTCAGGGATGAGGTTGAAGAGTTTGCCCAGCGCGTTGCTCTGTTCGCCGGAGACGATGAAGTAAATGCCGTTGGATAAGCCTTCGCGCACCAGCGACACCAAAATTTCAAACAAGCCTTCATAGCTGTTGCGGAACTCGGCAAAGTTATCAATGACGACTAACACTGCCGGAATCTTAGCGGGCAAATCGTTGCGTCCACGCGGCGGGCCTTTCTGGTTGTACTCGATCAGGTTGGCGACGTTGGCTTGGCTGATGATTTCCTTGCGCGAGTCGTTCAAGTCTTCGAGCATCCGGATGAGGCGTTCGACGCGCTCTTTTTCGTGGGAGACGATATAGGCACCGGTATGCGCCACATCCTCGAAAATCTGGAGGGCGCGGCTGCCGAAATCCAAGATGTACAGGTTCAGTTCGTCGGGCGCATGGGTCGCCAGTAGGCTGGTGATGACCGTGCGTAAGAAGATACTCTTACCCCAACCAGACGCGCCGAGGACCGTGTGATGCCCTATCGTCAGATCCACTTTGAGCAGTTGCAGCTTGGCGTTGCTGGGATCGTCAATCAGGCCGACGACGGCTCGCATGGCGCGGTTTTCCCAATCCATCGGTCGCCATGTTTGGAGCGTGCCCTCCAACCACTGCGGGATGCTTGGTGACAGGACAAAGGGCTGGTTGGGCGCGAGTTCGCCGCGAATGTAATCTTGATCTTCGTCGCGGATGTAATCCACCTCGATGCTTGTAGGTTGATCCAGCGAGAGATACGTCGGCAGCGGGTCAGGCCACGGCTTGCGCCAAGGGGGATTCTCGCCGTAGCGTTCGGTCGCCCATTTGGCCATACGCCGCACCATGACGTCGTACATCGGCTCATCTTCTTCTTTGCCGAGGTCTTCTTCCCAAATGACAGGGCGGCCTTCGTAGCGCTCCATCGGATCGTAGTCGTCACGCAGGTAGGTTTCACCGGTGTAACCTACTTGGATATTTTCGAGGCTTTCGCTACCGACCTGCAAGTAACCGCGACCGGGAATACTGGGCAGATACGCCGCGTCTGGCAAGCGCAAGAGTTCGGAACTTTCGTCACGCGTTTCGACGCGCAGGGCGATGCGGAACTTGATGTTGGCGCGCATCTGATCGGTCACGCCTGTTGGACGCTGCGCCGCCAAAATCAGCGAGACGCCGAGCGCACGACCGAGGCGGGTGATGCTATCCAACTGCGCTTTGTACTCGGCGTTGTTGGAGATCATTTCGGCGAATTCGTCGATGATGATGAACAGATGCGGGTAGTTATCGTTGCGTTGGAGGTGCAAGCCCGCGCGCTTGTAACGCACGATGTCTTTCATATCCGTATCTTGGTTCAACTGCTGGCGGCGGTTGAGTTCCGCGATGATGGCCGCGAACATACGCGCCACCGCGTTCCCGCGCAAGTTGGTGACGAAATCGACCACATGCGGCAGTTCTTTGAAGGGTTCAAAGGCCGCACCACCTTTGAAGTCCACCAGCACGAAGTTGACCATCGTGGGGTCATACTTGATGGCGAGGCTCAAGATCATGGTCATCAGGAGTTCGGATTTACCCGAACCCGTACTACCGGCGATCATACCGTGAACACCGTCGGCATCCGCGAAGAAGTGCAGGTTACGCGGTTCTTGACCTGCCAGCATACCGAGCGGCATCTTCGGCCATTCGGCGCGTTTGGGATCAACGCTCTCGCGCCAGCGATCCGGAATATTCAAACCGGTGATGCTGTTGGTGTCGTACAGGGGAAGCATACCCACTGCGCGAGGCATATCCGCGCCGTAGCTGCGGCGGACTTCCCACTCGGCGACGGCCTTGCTGAACTGCTTCAGCTTATTCATATCCACGACGGTATCGGCGTCACCCACGTAACGGGTGCTGTTCAAGCCAACTTCGGCGTAGAGATACTTCAGTTGACCGCCTGCGTCGCGCTTGAGTTCGATGATGCTCTGGCAGCCGCTGGGCACTTTGCTGCGCTGCGGCACAAGGAAGATCACTGCGCCGCCCAACTCGATGCCACGACTGAGCAGCAAGGACATGGCGGCTTCGCTTTCAAGGTCATCCAGCCATGATTCTTTAAGCGGGTTATTCTCGTCGCTGAGGTTCGGACGCGCATCCAGCAAATCCACCACCGTCAGCATAAACGGGAGTGTGATTTCGGTGCGGTCGTTCTCGTCTTTATCACGCAAACGGCGGGCGCGGCGATCCAGCTCGACCCACACTTTTTCTTTCCAGAAGCGCGGCACACCAGCGACTTCACGCTTGCGGTTCTTGCCGAACTTATACTGAATATCTTTGCGCGGATCCACCTCATCATCCAACTGCTGACCCGTGAGGCTGAAGTCCTCAAGGCGCATCAGCAGTTGGCCTTTTTCGACATGACGGTTGGCGTCGATCAGCGGCAGGTTATCTACGCCTTCGACCATCACGCGGCCAAATTCTTGTACACGTCCGGCTACCGGGCTGACGACGTCTACAAGGCGCCCATCCGAGTCCGATTTGATGCGGGCTACGACTTTTCCCGGTTCAAACGTTTTACCAACCTGCACACTGATTTCGGTGATGATGCCGCTGGTGGGCGCGGTGATGCGTTCGCGGTCTTCAAAGTACAGGCGATATTGGCCTTTGGCGGGGTTAATCTGGCTGTGCGGCAGGGCATAGAGCCACGCCCAATTGTTGGCTGCCGGATTCATGCCCACAACCGAAATTTGGACGTCTGAGGGCGAATGGAAAGCAGCGTAATGGGCTAACAAGCTGTAGATGAACTCGTAGCTGTCGCGCGGTTCGCCCGCGATACCGAGGCTGTGGCGTACCACTTCCTTCGGCGCTTTGATCTGGCTGTCACGGTTGGCCGCCGAGGCATTCATCTCTTTGGATTTTTTATCGTTGCGCTCGGCTGCCGTTTGATACAAGCGGATGGTGATCGGCACGTTCGAGACATAATGGGAGTCGGTCGCCAAGCGTTCGGCATCCGACCGCAGCGGATTTTCATCGTTCTCGCCGCGCTGCGTCACTTTGTATTCAACGGTCGTCGGACGTACACCGAGACCCAAACGCGTCACGGCAAAGTCCGGATCGGCGCTGCGACGTTCCCACAAACGTGCACCACCGCGATTGTCTTGGCTGTCGCCCTTCATGTTGAGGACGACGCTCGGTTCAGGGTAGTTATATTCGTAGAAGGTGCGCTGGCGGATGTGGCTGGCCACCATATCACGGCGCAGTTCGACCAGCCGGCGTGTATAAGAGGTGCGCTTTTGGCGGCGGCGTGCGAGCGTGGTCAAACCCGTATACAACTGAATACCGGTGGAGAGAATCACCGTGAGGGCCATCGGAATCATAAAAGCGATATTGCTGCCTTGCCCCGATGTGCTGACGAGCAAGTAGCCGATGATCGTCACGATGGGGACGAGCGACTGCCAGAGTGGAGTGCCGCCTTCATCTTCTTTTGGTGGGTTTGGAATTTCCACTACGCCCTGTGGAAGTTCGGGTTGTATGCGCGGGGGACGGTCAACGTAGTGGGGCGAATTGGGCATGGCATTTCCCCTTCAGCCAAGGATTAAGCACTCCCATTGGCTTACCAAATTTACAAAGAATGAATTTTGGGCGAGTTGCCTTAACGTTTATCATTGTGGCATAATTGGAAAAGTGTGTCAAATTAAGTTTCAAGGGATTTGGTCGCTCATGCGCCATATTTGTAGCCACTGTCGTTTGACCTCACCGGATGGTAATTTGTGGTGTCAAGAAGTCGATTGTCCGGCGGGTTCGCTGCCGGTGCTGTTTAAGTACGGCGACTATCTTGGCAATCTGAAAATCCTCGAATTGATGCGTGTTCTCAAGACGGCCACGATCTATAAGGTCGAGCGCGGCATTGATAAAGAACACGAAGTCCTCATCCTCAAAGTCGCCAACCCCGGCGCGGAGAACGAGGCCTATCTCCGCAACGAGGCCGAAGCGCTGCGAACCATTACGATGTCCTCGCGCGATAAGTATCCTGCGCTGCCGACGTGGCGTCCGCATATGGCCGTCAACGGGCAAGATGCTTACGGCATTGTGACCTCCGGCGAACAAACCCGTTACTTCTTCGTCATGGAGTACGTCGAAGGCGAGTTCCTCACCGACTCGCTCTTGGATAACCCCCAGCCGTGGCACGAGGATGTGGGCTGGTTCATGCTCTCGCTAGCCGAAGCCATCATCCGCATCGAGAAGATCACCGATCGCTTGCACCTCAACGTTAACCCTGATGTGGTGATGGTGCGCCGGAATGGGGCGGGCATCCCACAACCTGTTCTGCTGGATGTCGGCTTGCTGTTCCCGACCGGTAAACCATTACCGGCCACCGAAGCTCAAGCGCTGCAACAGCATTTGATGGCGGCCTACACGCCCACCGAACTTATTCGCGGCGGTACGCTCAATCCGGCGGCTGATGTGTACGCGCTCGGCCTTATCCTCTACGAAATGCTGGCGGGCAAACCCGCTTATCCCTATACCTTACGCCGCACCGAGGATATCTACGACGAAATTCAGCAGGTGAGTCCGGTGCTCAAGCGCGCCGATTTGCCTGTGTCGCCGCGTCGTGGCAGTCGCGGCGGTAAGAGCAGCGGCGAGGGCGTAGATGGCCTGCTGGATGTTGTGCAACGGTCTGTGCGCCACGATCATCCCAAGCGCTACAACAATGTCTCCGAGTTCCGCCAAGCGCTGTTGAATCTCTACGGCCAAGTGCCCGATAAACGCCGCTTCGACATGGATGTGTTCTTCAGCGATATCCGGCGTGTGGCCGTTTACTCGATGGTGGGTTTGATGGTGCTGTTCGTCCTGAGCATTTTACTGAGCGCCATTACCCATCCGTAATTCGTAAGACCTTGTCTGAACTTGTTGAAAGTGACGGACGCGATACTGGCGTCTCATCAATTAGGGCGGAGAAAGAACCCCTACCCTAACCCTCCCCCGTGTACAGGGGAGGAAATAAGACGGAAGGGTCACAGACCCTTCCCTACAAGGGAACTCCGTATTTATAGTGAAACAGCATTATGCCGTCCCTACACTTGTATCATTTGAGTAGCCAAATCGACGAATCGGGTAGGGACAGCATATATACCGTCCGCTGCTCAGACTTCCTCAAATATTCAGATCGGTTCTCATTTAAACCCTTAATAAAAATGCCCGCTGTTGATGCGGGCATTTTATTTTCATAAATGCGGTGATGATTAACCCGCTTGCTGGGCTTTTTCCCAGTCGGCAGCGGAGAGGATCGCGTCCTGCGACAGCTCGGCTGTCTGCTTGGCGAGGTCGTCAATCTTCGGCTTAATCTGGGCGATGTAACGCTCCAGCGCCAGACCACCAAACATGCCGATGAAGGCGGTGGTCTTGAGGATGGTCATCTGCACTTCGAGTACGGTGCTGACCACCTTCAGAATGCTCGACATCGTTTCAAGCGTTTGTCCCATTGCCCGCACCTTGGCGGGGTCCATATGACGTTCAGAAGCCATTTTGTTCTATCCCCTTGTGCCTAATTAGATCTTTGAGAATTCGCTGGCAATGTCGCCGACGATGGTGTTGGCTTTTTGGTCAGCTTGGTTGATGATGTCACCCGCTTGGCCGATGCCGCTCATGACCTTACCCAGAATGCCGATGATGTCACTGGCCTTGGGTGAGGCGATATTCTTGATCTTCTCCTTGAATTGGTCGGCGTCTTCACCGCGCCACACCTCATCAAAGCCGGAGGAGATCATCGAGGTCAGGGCGTTCAAGACCTCGTTCTGAACCTTGTTCATCTGCTGGTTCACAACATCGTTAACGGAGTCAACGATCTTTTTTACAAATTTTAGGACGCTATCGATGAAACCCATGTCTGTCTTCCTTTCAAGTTCCTAGTAGCGGATTAGATGCCGCTGTACTCGATCATTTGTTGCATCATGATTTGCTGTGTTGTTCGGTCGGCTTGTTGGATGATTGCCGTTGCTTGCTTGATGGTCTCCATCGAGTTCCTCAAGTCTTTGAGGAGATCCTCTGACTCTGTCGAAACCAGACGTCTGATCTTCTCCTTGAATTGGTCGGCGTCTTCACCACGCCACACCTCATCAAATCCGGCAGCAATCATCGCGAGCAGCCTATCTTGTACTTCGGTTTTAACCTTGTTCGTCTGTTGGTTGATGGTGTCGTTGACGGCATCGACGAGCTTTTCGACAAGTTTGAGAACGTTATCGATAAACCCCATGCTGGCATCTCCCTTTCAAACGTCCAGCGGTTAACGAAGTTGGCTGGCGGCCTTGAGCATTTGCTCCAACTCAACCTCAGCGAAACGGGCTTGCTCTTCCAACTTCTGAGCAATTTCTTCGATCTTGCCGTTTAAGGTGCTCTTGATGCTGGTTTGGAACTGGTTTCCCGCTTCGCCAACCAGAGCGCCTTTTTCGATCAATCCGGCCAGACTCTGGGTCTGTTGGATAGTGTTACGCAATTCTTTGGCCCCACGACGCATATGGTCAATGGCCTGCCGCATTTTGTTTTCGTCAAACTTAATTTCACCGCTCACAGTGAGGCTCCTTTAATCTTTACGAATTGTTGGGGAAGGCTTGGCAGGCTTGTTCGGTTGCCGTTTTGAACGTGTTGGGAATTTCGTTCTGGCATTTTTCAGCCGTATGTTCGAGGGCCTGTTCCAATTTCTTGAGACGGGGCATAACGTCCTGACCCATAATCCCATAGAACTTGGTGGCGGCGTCGGCTCTCCAGCCTTGACCTTGGTTCAGAGCTTGTAATTGGTGATCCAAATCGGTGATCACTTTCTTGACGGCTTGAGCTTGTTGGCTGAAGCCTTGGGCGACCTTCTGCATGCTTGCGTAATCGATCGAAACGGTATCGGCCATGTGCTTATTCCCTTTGTGTTCTAGCTGACACTCATCACATTCTAAGTTTGAAGATTTTCTTTTGTCAAGCGAGGGAAGAAGGCTATTGACAAGCCTATCTATTCCCGCTTTTTACTTTATGTTTTGGCATTTGAGGTATTCGACATTTCTTGACAACTCCTGTACAACTCTCCCTCAAAGTGACGAGAGGCATTTACACATCCTCTCATCAATCACTCATCTTCAAGGCGTGGGGATTGGGGTGTCAACCGGTGGTGGAGTCACCGTTAAAGTGGGCTCTGCCGGATATCCATGCAGCGGTGCAGTGCTGGCATCGCCTTGGATTTCCAAGCCTTTGACACCCGCATAAATCCATCCGGACGCAGATTGTGCATTGTCAGGATCAACGTAATACCAGAGTTGTTTATGCAAGAAGGCTTGTCCCAAAATCACGGCGCTTTCACCATCTTTGAGGCCGATGCCAATCTTGTCATAGAGCAGTCCCGGCCCTTTGCGGATGATGACGCCACCTGCGATGTGCGCGGTCACCGTGACTTGCATAGCAGGCGCGAGCGCTGTCCATCCCGTTGGGCTAGAAATGCCATCCACAGGACTTTGTAACGTCACGTAGGAGTAGATGAGGCCATTAATCGGCGTGGCTTGGCTGCTGACGACTTTAACCACAGTGCCAGCCGGTAAATCAACGCCTCCACTCGTGGGCAAGGTGAAGGTACTGCCATCGGCGGACGGGTAGAACTTCACGGCCTGCGCGAGGGTAATCACCGCATCATCTTTGGGCGCAAAAACAGTGGGTGTGACGGTCGGGGTGATGCGTGCTTGAGCCGTCGACGTTTGCCCTTCCTGCTGCGGATTCGGCGTGATGGTCGGCGTCAGTGTAAACGTTGGCGTATTGGTGACGGTTGGTGGCAGCGTCTCGGTGGGCGTCGCGGTTAATGTGGGTGTGTTCGTTGGTGTCGCAGTCGGCGCAGGTGTACTCGTCGGTGTATCGCTAGCGGTTGGCGTCGGCGTAGAGGTTAGGCTGGGTGTCGCGGTTGGTCGCGGCGTCGGCGTGTGGGTAATCAGCGTCGGATTGACCGTACTCATGTGAAACAGCGTCGGCTCTTTGGTGGCGGTCGCAGCTGCTTGCGTGGGCGGTAAAGTGGGCGCTTCGGTTTCGGTGGCTGATGGCTCGATGGTGGGTTCCGATGTTGGTTCTTCGGTATCCGTCGCCACGGCTAAGACCTCAATCGTGGCTTCTTCAGTCGGCGTACGTGTTACCGTTGGGCGTTCAGTTGGTGTTGTTGTCGCAGATGCAGTCGCTGTCGCGGTTGGTGATTTGGTTACCGTTACCGTCGCGCTGGCGGTTGATGTCGTCGTAGCCGTTGCGGTGTGCGTTGGTGGTACGAGCGTCGGCGTAACTGTTTTGGTGACGGTGGCGGTCACTGTTGCCGTTAGTGTAGCGGTCGCGCTCGGCTTCGGTGATGGCGTCATGCTGGGTTTATCGGTTGGCTGCTGGGTCTCACTGGCTATGACGGCCACTGCGACGGCGGTTGTCGGCGCGGAAGTTGGCGTATCTGCGGCTTGGGTATCAGTAGCCGGTGGATTGGTCGCGCCGGGTTGCTCGGTGGCGCTGCTGGCTGCGGCAATCGTGCCAGCAGTGGGCGTGATGACATTTGTGCCGGATTGATTTTGGCGGCTCAATAACAGCGCGCCAATGATAGCCGCAACGACTACGACGCCGACGATTATTGGAATGATACCGCGTCCGCCGGATGTGCTTGGCTTGGCCGTGATAGCGGTGGGCATTTCGCCAATGGGTTCAGCATAAGCGGCTGCGGGAACACTCGGCTTGTCAAGCTGAAGCAGGATCAAGCTGAGGTTATCCGGCGCGCCACGTTCATACACTTGTTTGACGATGCGCTCGGAGGCTTGCTCCAGTGATTGGTGGTTGATGTACCCCAGCAGTTCTTCGTCTTGGAACTTCGACCAGATGCCATCCGAACACAGCAAGTAAATATCGCCGGGTTGGGTTTTGAGGCGGTAAAAATTCGGTTCGAGTAAGGTCGGTTGACCAATGTACGACGAAATCTTCGTGATGCGCCGTGACTTGAATTCATCCTTCAGCACGCCCGGTTCGGGCTTACTGACCTGATCTTCCGAGATCAGTTCAATCTCGCCCCCACGGATGCGATACAGGCGGCTGTCACCCACGTTGAAGCCAATGGCCTCACCGTTGGGCGCGACAGCCAAACCGACAATCGTCGTGCCGATCCGATCTACACCTTCGGCCAAGGCCTGCTCACGCACGGCGATATTCGTGTCTTGCAGCGCATCGCCCACGCGCGTCAGGATATCGCTATCATCCGACTCGGCATAGTAATAGGCGAACACGGCTTCGATAGCGGTGCGGCTGGCGACTTCGCCTTTGGGTAAATTCCCGCCGACGCCATCGGCAACGACGAATAGGGCATGTTGGCTGCTGTCCCCGGCTTTTGGCTGGCGCACGCCAATCGAGTCTTGGTTGACCGCGCGCTTAAGGCCGATTTCTGACCGCTGCACAACGTGTATTTGCTGCGTGATATTCTGGCTCATAGGTACCGATTGATGAAGAGATTTCCTCTTAGTTATATGTTAAAGCGTTCAATGCAGCAAATATGCGTTATATGCTACCGAAAAAGCGTATTATTTCCCCTCTCCAATGCAGTGGAGAGGGGGTAGGGGTGAGGTCTAGACCTGCGTTGGCTCGTCCTCGTACGCGGCTGGCTTGGGCGGCAGCGTGTACTGGAAACGCATCATTACGGCGTTTTCATCCTTCGCCAGACGTACTTCATAAACACGGTTCGGCTCCAGCCGCTGGGCCACATTCGGCGGCAGTGGTTGATCGTTCAAGAACGTGCCGTTACCGCTGCCCATATCTTCGAGCGTGAAGCATTGCTCGGTGGCCAGCCATGCGAAGCGGGCATGTTCGCGCGAGATACCCAAACGCTCCAACGGCAGCGTATTGGTGCGGCGGCGACCAATGGTGAACTCGACATCTTGTACCGGATACGTCGCACCTTGGGTTGTGCCGCTGGGCAGGAGTTCCAATGTCGCCTTGACGCCGGGCGGCAGTCCGGGCCGCATGACGTTGGTTTTCTCTTCCGAGAAGTCCATCGGCGGTGGCGTGGGCTGCGGTTGGGGTGGAGGTGGTGCAGCCGGAACAACCGGCGCGGGTGGCGGTGGCGCCGCGGGCGTCGTTACTTGATCCTGCGTCACAGGCTTGGGCGGCGGCACGATCTTCTGTGAACTCGACAAGTTCTGGAAGACCTTATTCTTATCGGTGAATTCCAGTTCTAAGTTCGCGCCCAAACGGATAATTTGGCCATTTTCAAGCACACGACGCTGTGCGGGCTTGAGCCGATCCCCGTTGATGAATGTGCCGTTGGTGCTGCCTTCATCCACAATCCAATATTGTCCATTGGCGAATTGGATGGTGGCGTGGACGGCGCTCACCCCCAAATCTTTGAGGTCAACCTTTACCGGGAAGTCGCTCGTGCCGCCGCGTCCGATGCGGTAGGGCATGTCATTGCTGGTGAAGTTCCATGTACGCCCAACCGCCTCGCTGTTGGATTGGACGACCTTCAAACTCCCACCCTTATCGCGGAAGGTCGATTCCATCGGGATTTCGATTTGTGTACCGCCTTCAACTTCCATCACCGGACGCTGCGTCGCTTCAGGTGAGGCCGCGCTGCCCGTGCCGCCTTTCGGCTGCGGCGAGGGCTTCTGCGGCTTGGTGTAGGCTGGCGCATAGTCAAAGCGGTTACCACGTCCGCGCCGGACGAGGAAGACGATCAAGACGATGATCGCAATTACAACTAAGGCGAAGAGGATGGCTGCAATCGGACTGCTCTTGATCGCCCCGCCCATCTTCTCGATCAAACCGGGTTCGGGCGTCGGCGTCGGTGGCGCAGGCTTCTTGACTTCCTTGACGGCTTCAAAGGTCGTTGGCTGCCCGTTGACGCTCAACGTCACGTAAATAGTATATTGACCCTCGGCCAGTTCTGCGCCGGTGCGATCATCAACCGCTTGCACCCGCAGCGGATTTTCGAGGCCTGTGGTTTGTTCCACGCGATGTACCACCAACTTGTTGGCATCCTCAATCCGAACCGTATAAGAACTAATCTGGTTGAGATTGAAGTTTGATGTATCCAGTTGGATTTCAAATTCGTGCGTGCCCGGGTCAAAGCGGATTTCAGGGATGACCGCGGCCAGCGTCGCCGTGGCTGTTGGCGCCGTGGTGGGCGTCAAGGTGGCCGTGCTGGTCGGCTCAATCGTCGGCGTCTGTGTGTTGGTTGCTGTCGGTAAAGGTGTATTGGTCGGCGTCGGTGTACGCGGCGGCGTCGTATCCTGACAGAACTCGTCCGAGATTGGTGTGGTTTCGTCGGCGGCCAACGCGCGGATACACACCGTCCACACTTGCGCCGAAACATCGGTGAGCGAGGTCAAAATCGGTTGCGCCGCTTGATCCGGCGTGAGATGCCGCCGTCCATAGGGCTGCGGTAGGAGGATACCCGTCGCCTTATCCTTGATGGTAACTTCATAGAACCCAATCTGACCATCACCTTGACGCGTAACATTGAACACCATCGCGTTCTTGGCGCTGTCTAAGTTGAAGCTGATGCCCAACGTCAGCGGCACAGGCGTATTGGTGGGCGATGGTGTGATGGTCGGCGTAAAGCTCGGCGTCAGGGTTGGCGTTGCGGTTTCAGTGGGCGTGGGCGTCGCCGTTGGGATGAAGCAGGTCTTATTCAGCGTGACGTTGCTGACAATGCCTGACGCGCTCGACGAGGAATTCTCGCTGGTGTTGACGGTAATCGCGCCAGAGTAATTTCCCTGCGGCAAGCAGATGTTGTCGAAGGTGGCTTCCTTCTGGCTGGCGAGGGTGGTGATGACCTTTTGGAACACGCTTGCGATCTCATTGATGCTGCCGGAACTGGAGATACCGCCTGTCCGATCAGACATATTTTTGAGCGTGGTGAAGTCGGTCTTGGCGTTGCCCGTCAAACCGATGGTATAAAGCGGTGTCTGCTGGCTGTCGTTGGCATCTTTGATGACCGTGTCTTCAGTTGCCTTGCTGCACGGCTTGCGTCCGAATTGATCCTCGTCCACGCCATCGGTGAACAGTACGACCGCGCGCCGGCCCGCTGGTTCAATCTTTAGCGCATCAATGGCCGTCGTCATCGCATCATAAATACACGTTCCACCCTTGAATTTATCACTTGTCAAATCGCCAATCGAGTTGTTCAACGACCCCTTATCGGTCGTAAACCCGGTTATGGGCGGAATTTGGTGGGTAAAGGGCAAGATGGCGAAGTTCGTCCCATCCGGCGCGCCATTGACAGCGGCAAGGGCAGCTTCACGCAGTTTGGGCGCATTACTCTGCATACTGCCGCTGGTATCAAGCACGAGGACGATGTAATTCGGCGTCGTTGGCTTATCCACGCGCGAGGCTGTGAACGTCTGGTTATTCAGCACCATCTGCGCCGAGGCGATGGTTGGGCTGGGGATGGCGTTGTTCTGGTTATCAAATAAGGTGAAGTAGATATTGACCGTCTGGTTCTTATCGGTTTCACTGGCGACTTCGGTGTAATTTACGGTTAGGCGCACATCCTGTTGGGCGAAAACGGGGAGTACCACCAACAAACACAGCCACAACAAGATCACGCTGAAAATGCGACGGAAACGACCAGACATATCTGCCCCCTTGAGATCAAATAAGGGTTGTGAAAAACGGTTTTTCAGCAAGGATGAGTTTTTATCTTACCCGAAACGGGCGTTAAAAACGACCAACTAGGAAAACATTCTCATTGTCGCTGAGTTGTCATTTAAAGGCAAATGAGGATATTGCCGCCACCCTTACAATTCCGTACGTTAAGCATCTGAATTCTGGTATGTTCGCGCGAGAATCAGCAAGCGGATTTGTATCGAGAAGATCACCGGCAGCAGGGCGATTTGTCGGATGCGCGAGCGAGCCGCTGATGCTGCGAGTTGACTCATGTGTTGCAGGAGCGGCTGCATCTTTTTAATGATTTCAAATGACTCATGGCTAAGCTGCTTTGATGCTTCACACTTTAAACCGGCTTCCGCAATCACTTCTCGCCAACCGTCGCGCGTCTTGGCCCATGTGAATTGGGCGGCTTGCGCTCGCCCTGCTATGATGAGTTGATCCCGTTTTTGCGGGAGGTCGTCCACAATCGCCTTCACCCAATCCTCGGCATCCTCACTGTTGACGAGCAGCGCCGCCTCGCCCACTGCTTCAGGGATGGAGGCCAGCGGGGCGCAAATCACCGGGCAACTTTGCAGCATCGCTTCTAGCAGCGGCATCCCAAAGCCTTCATACTGCGACACGAACAACAGCGCCTCGGCCTTTTGATACAACAGCGTCAGTGTGCCATCATCTACATAACCGAAATCGTGGACTTTCTCAGCAGGACAATGATATTGCGCCATCAACTGTTGCAATCCCTGTTTATCCGCCTCCGAGCGTCCGCCAGTCAAGACCAGATGCAGGTCGGGCTGCTGCTCCCATACTTGGCTCATGATGCGAAACAGCAAATCATGGCGCTTATGCGGCCAAAAATTCGCGGGATAAAACAGGTAGCGCTGCGGTAAATTGGGGATGCGCGTCGGCTGCGGTGACATTTGCGGTTCTGCACCCAAACGCACGACCGCGATTTGTTCCGGTTGCAGCTTGGTGTGATGCAGCAAGCGTTCCCGCGCATGATTGGAAAGCGTCACCACCCGCGTTGCCCTTTGCAGATGATCGTACACTTGCCGACGATAAGCCAAATCTGCCCCCGAGAAGAGTTCGGGATGGTCGAGCGCCAGCGCGTCTGGCATCCCTGCGATGTGGATCGCCTTCACATCCTGAAACGGTTCTAAACCAAACAACGGACTGACAACGATATCCGGCTTGAGCAGTTGGATTGTTAGGCGTAAGTCATGCCGCGTAATAAATGGCACGACCACAGCGGATTGCTCTAACCACTGGCTGAATTCGCCCGCGAAGCGCCAGCCGACGACAAAGATCACACGTGTTTCAGTGGATTGCGTGCCACACTCGGCTAAGAGTTGCCCGACCTCATGCGCGATGCGTCCCACGCCGCCGACACGCGCCGGATCAAGATAAGCCAAGTTAACTAAGCAGGTTGTCATTTAGCGTCCTCTACAGCCAGCCCTAGCACATTCGCCTGAAGCAGCATATTATATCCACACGACTCGATCTTTTCGCCCGCCCGTAAGCATCAACTGAAACTGTCTTTGAACCAATCCACCTTCAAATTCACGCCGCTCCAAATCCTCGTCGTCATCCTTGTGGTCAAGGTCGTTTTAGGCGTGTTTTATGCCACGCAGCAACCGTTGTGGCAATATCATGAAGCGGATTTCCTGCGTGTGACGCGTGAATTACATGAGCAAGGGCGCTTGCCCGTTCTGGCGGCGGACGCTGGTCCAGACAGAACCAACGACAGCCAACCCCCGCTGATTTACTACATGCTGTTGCCGTTCGTCGCGACGATGGATGATAAGCAAGCGGTGCCGCCCGGTGTGAACCCTGTTGCGGTTTGCGATGGCTTCAACACCAATCTCACCTCGCTCGTCACAACCACCTCCTATGATAATCCGCTGCACGGCGTGGTCGCTTTGGGCTACACCCTACGCTTGGTGAGCTTGGCAACCAGCCTCATTGCGGTCATCTTTACCTATCTTGCCGGACGCATCTTATTCCCGCAAAAACCGTTTATTGCTCTAATCGGCGCGGCTTTGGTCGCCTTTGAACCCAGTGCGGTCATCGTCGCCAGCGAGATCAATAACGACAACCTGATTTTGGCCTTGGGCGCAATCCATCTCTGGCTGTGTGCGCGGGTCATCCGTGATCGTGGTTCGTTGTCCGTCAATCTCATCGCCTTATTGGTTGTGGCGGTCTTGGGACTGCTCGCCAAAATCAGCGGCTGGTTGATGCTGGGCATCAGCGTCCTACTGATTATCAATGTGCTGGTACAGATGACGCGCCAGCGGGCTTCCCGCCGTCAAAAGCAAATCGCGCTTGGCTTCGCTGGCTTCCTGATTGTAGCGGTTGTGGCAGTCGTCCTCTTTAATACGGTGCAGTATGGCAGCCCGTTGGGACGGTATCGCGGCTTAGATAAGATCGTGGCGACCACGCTGCAAAACTTGCCGCCGCGCCACGTGGTCAATATGACGGTGGCCACACTCCAAGATACCTTCGCCGATTATCTCAGCCCGCTGCGTGTCTTACAGCCGTCAACCATTTTGATTGTTATCTACAGTGCCTTTTTGGTACTTGGGATACTCGTCTCGCTCTATGGCATCTTGCAGGCGCTTCGCGGTCGGGATCGCCTCGTCTTGGGCAGCTTCGCGCTGTTGATCGTCTATGCCTTGTTGATGGTCGGATTGGTTATTTTCCGCAGCATCTTGAACAATGGCACACCCGATTTCGTCAATACCATGACCATCATCTCGCCCGTGCGTTATTACGCGCCGGCCTTGCCCGCACTGGCTTTGATTTGTGCGGCGGGTTTTGCCGCTATTGAACTGCCCCGTTTACCCAATGTTGGGGTCGCGGCGGGTGCGTTGATCGCCGCTGGTTGGTTGGTCGTCTCGGCTTTGGGTTTGAGCATTCCCATCGCGAATAGCCAAATTCGGGATAATGCTGTTCTCTCACAGGCTGAATACAATGCGCTTTCGGGTGTGACATCGGTTCAAGATGCCCAAGCGGTTGATCTGCCACAGATTGTCGGTTATCAACTTCAGACGCAGGGCGCGGCGGGCATGGTCAACCTTGATCTGTATGTTCGTGCCAACCAACCGCTGACGAATAACTACGCCGTCCAAACAGATTTATCCAGTGGCGCACAAACCGTTTCCTGCCGCATGACACCGGTGCGCGGCCTGTATCCGACGCCCCGATGGCAGCCGAACCAAATCGTGGTGCTGCACAGCCAAATCCCGAACTGTATCGCCCCAGAGACGCCGCCGATCACTGTTGATATTCAATGGCTCAAATCCACTAGCAAGGGTAACTTGGCTTCGACGCAAGTTGTTGGTTCGCCGGTGATGCTCGGCACGATTAACGATAATCTGGCTTTAGCCGCCTCGTGTCCGGTCAATAACGGCATCATCGGCGGTGGTTTGCAATTGCTCAAATTTAATTCGCCACCGACGGTGACTGTTCAATCCGTTCCGGTTTATTACCTGCCTTCGGTGACGTGGTTGGCGCGTTCAATTCCCCCTGAAGCGCGCACGCGTCTCTATCAACTGGTCAACGATCAAACAGGCGCGAAGCTCTCCTGCGGCGGTGCTCCACGCCAAGACACTTATCCCTTTAACCTGTGGTCGCCGGGAGAAACCATCTACTTTGACGAGTGCATCATGCGCATTAAGCCGGATACCCCCAAGGGCATATACACTGTCAGCGTCGGCGTACGGGATGCGGATGGCAAATTTCTCAGTGCTGTCGATCGTACTGGCGCGCCGATTGCTTCTGGCCTCATCCCCGTCGGCAAACTTCAAATTCAATAATCTGCTTGCGTTATAGATACTTAATCGAAACAACTCTGTGATTCAATTGAGTCGGAAATGTGGCGAATCGGCACATTTCTCGCCGAATTGTTAGGCGGATGCGAGGGAATAATCCGCCGAATTGACATTTTGTGCCGGCGGAATGCTCGGCTAGTGGCGCTGAAATGACGCAATTCCGGTGGATTTGAGGGAGACTGCCACCGCGTCGCAATTGGCGGTGTCGCTTTGGCGGGCGGACGGGAGGAGACCGCCGCAGAGAAAGTTTTTAACACAAAGCCACTTAAGACTCAAAGGGCAAAGGGTTAAGGCCAGGACTACATTAAGTGGTGAAGGGTAAAGTTGAGCGTACCGACCCCTCCCGCTACCTTGCGCTACGCTCAGTCACGGTCGCCGAAGCATCAGGGAGGGGCTTTTAGTGCCGGAGGAGG
>JAABUG020128731.1:0-21251 GCA_011319215.2 Scortechinia acanthostroma
GGTCAGCTAATGTCGACCCGATCGCCGCGTCTTTCGCTTTCGCATAGGCGGACTTGATCCTTCTAATGGTGCCGCTATGGGAAAGCGAGGCTGAAGTTACATATGTGCCAATTCCAGGTTGATAATAATGATACTGATTGTAACCGGTCCGATCGAGCATCTTCTCTGGGTCAATGTAGGTCTATGCGCGGAGCGTGCAGGCTTACTCTAAATATTTTGAGCACATTGCTGTCCGATGTGTCGCCATGGAATTTGTTATTAGTTCCATCAAAGCAGAGGACGAACTCCTTTGGCGTCGGGGTAGGATCCATATTTTGTATTGTCGTCCTGAGAAAAATAATGAAATCTGACAAAGGCGTAGGAAGGAATACTCATACCACTCTGTCTGGAGGACACCCATCGTACCAGCAGCTTATAACTTCGTGAGATGGCCTCAACCTAGATATCCCATTTACTCGCAGTAGCCTATCAACAAGCTTTGTACCGCAAACGGCAATGAAGTCAATGACATACATGAGATTTATGGAAATTCTATGTTAGAAGTTTCATGATTCTAGGCCAACTCAAACTATGGCAATGTCGACTTTAAGTTACACAATGCCGTAACGGCAGAGCTTAATTTCCTTTACATCGGATGATCGGACGAAAACGGATAATGTTGACAACGCACAACAAGCTCTGTTCAAATGACCCTAAACTGGTAGCTCGCTGGAGTAATTGACTCATTAATCGCCAGTCAATTGATGTGGCAAAGTAATATGCACCCGTCAGTTCATGCGGTAGCCTTGGTGTATGTATCCTTGATATTCGGTCGATTCGCGCAGTTCCTATGAATGCAGTTGCAGTTGATGTATCTCGCGTCTCTGTAATGGAAAAGCTAAGACGCAATGGCTATCTAAATAATGCATTATATTTGAATTGCGGTACAGTGTCCTTGGCTTCTAAATATCGTATATTTTCATTATCTGCCTTTCACAGTGATATTTAGTAAGAGTCAAGTAAGCATAATTAACTCGTTCTCTGCGGGGGGTTCTTGGAACAGTCTTGGATCAATGATTCTTTCCTCACAGCCGGCTAGTGCAAGTAGAAAATGTGTCATCTGTAGGGCGCAAAACTACTTCAAGGTTCGTGGAGGTAACGGAACACGAATATGTCACCAGTTGTTCCATACGAACCCAGAGGTGGAAGATTCTTCATGAGGCCTAGGGAGTTCCCCTGAAGATCAGAGATCTCCACGCGGACAAGATCGCGATTCTCAATGTAGACCTTGTTTGTTGCGAATGCGTGGGTAAACTTGAGATAACATCTATGATCCCAGTCTGTTGTGCACAGTTCGGTCTTTTGGGTTGCCCCAGGAAGAGGAGGCTTTGCACCCAAGTACATGTTGGTCTTCTCGTTCCAAACGACATATTTGGAGCCAGGTTTGAACTATACGGGATGTCAGAATGATGACGCAGGATAGTGCACGTTCGAGAGGCATACCCTGTACTTGACTGTTGTTCCATCGGAGACCTCATAGAACTTGTAACCCGCTTTGAAGACTTGCGAACCATCATAGACTGACGCGTCCATTTTGACGCAAGGAGCGACGGCCTCTTTGTATTTATCACGGACACTTGGTGCTAAAAGAGAGAGAGCTGCGCGCGCAATTATTATTTGTATCCAGGCAGAAGGGAGATGGCTGTACTAACCATCGTGGAAAGCGGTATTCACAGTTGGATATAGGTCCTCATTAGGGTCCTTCAACCAAAATGTCACCTGGCCGTCCCACTCGGGCGGGACGTCCGGGACAGGGGCAGGCGTCTTTGTTACTCCGCTCTTCTCCAGGGGGTCCAAGTGATTGAACTTTTGTTTGACATATTCGTATCCAGGAATAAGTGATATCATGTCTTCTATGGCAAGGAGATCATCTTGCTGAAAAGACTATTAGCACTGCACTGATCGGGTGACAGTGACAGCGAGGACAATCTTACCTTTGAGATCCTCCAATTGTAATAAGACGCCACAGTGCCGCACCAGGCAGGGGGACTGTGTAATAGATGTCAGTAGGGATTAAGGTCATACGAAAGTCTTTTGCAGAGGAACCCACTTGTTGCACAATAGAGTATCACCCCCCTTCGCTTCCCATGTAAGAGTATTGCTCAACCTGCTGTTCTGGCGATTTTCGCCATGGTTGCCCGAATTGTCATAGCTAGCACTGGCAGAGCCTTGAGCGTACGGAGATGAGAAGGACGCAGCAGCAGAAATCTTCAGTGCGTTCGCTCTTTCTTCTGCCTTGGCCCCTGCAGAGGAATCGCTACTCTCGGAGGAATGGAGCCGTCCCCCTAATTCAACTCGGGATGCAAAGAAAGTTCCTGTATATATTTAGGTTTCCTGCTGGGGCAATTAAAGACGAATTAGAAGAAGTACCATATTTCCTTCTAAAAAATTGCACTCGCTCTTTCGTAGCTCCCTCTTTCGTAGATATGGCCTTGAGGTCTTCCTTGCATTCGTCTGAGAGATCAAGACTATCTCCGTCAAGTTCGAGGACCACTCTGGGAAACTGCAGGGTGAGGGTTCTCAGCAAGTGCATTGAAACATGAAAGGCTAAGGACACTCACATTATATGTAATTGTCATGCGCTTAGACTCCGTAGTCGTGTTTGAGGCTGTTTTTACCTCGTCTTGCTTTTTGTACCCGACCTTTACACCAGCAGTAACGCCGAATGCTCCTCCCCCACTGCATTTATTAGCAAGATTAAGCGTTTAGGGTTTGTGCATTCGTAAGAAACTTACACAGCGGCCTCCGCTGAATGTGCAGATAGTGAACTGTCAGCAATTGCCTCTGCAACCGAAGTCTTATTCTCAGAAACAGTGATGTAAGAGTCGTCTTGCACGAGAAATCTGGGAATTCTCAGTTGGTGCATCTGCCATAGTACAATACTTAGCGCAAGCACTATCAATAATCACAGGAAAGACATGAATACCACAGCTTCGGTGTCGCCGGCAGTACCACCCTTGCCACCGCTGTCGAAGATGACTTCATAATCATGAAACTTGCGCGGCTTCAATGTAAAAGCTGTTCCACCAGTTAAGCATCAGTCATGAGTTAATTGAGCCTGTGGGGTTCTGAATTCACACACCAGGATACATCGCACGTTCGACCTTTCTCTGGCCCTTGCCAATGTCCCTCACATAGTTGCCATGGAGAATTGAATTGTTTTGAAGGACAATGTACCATTCTCTCTCGCCCATGTCCGCCGGATGTCTAATTATTATTTGCTTCAGTCTCAGTAATCACTACTTGTTGGTGCCAGTATCTTACTTGACAGTTTGGCCAGCCAGAGCCATGAAATTCTTGTGTTTGTAAGAACTGGTAAGCTTGTTGACATCGGCTGATATCAAGTCAGGTTTCTAAGCACGGCCATCAGTATCAACAATTCTTACGTACGATCCGGGAGCACGTACATTGATTGACAGGTCTAACTTCTCCTTGAGGAACTCTTTGGTGCTTTCGTCCAACTCGGTTGGCAATTTACGTAGCTTCAAGTAGACTTTGTATGATTTGCCAGTCTGGGATTCCCGAATGATCTAGCAGCTCGGTATTAGTATAGTACTCAGCGAATAATCCAGGAGGCATACTCACTGGGCGACCATTATTTCCCTTTGCTTTCTTGCCTCTATTGCCTTCGGTCGTATTGTCTTCGTTCGTACTGTTCTCATTCGATCCCTCTCCATCTTTGTGATTATCCTCGCTGCTGTCCAGAAGGTCCAGGTACATCTTAAAGCTAAGTTTATCCTCCACCTCAGCTCCCTCATCGTTGCAGAACTTGCTGGACTTTCTATGCCTGCGTTAATATGATCTTCTGTAAGCCATACTATAGTTGGTCAACTTACTGTCTCCAGGACAGGGCGTTCTCGCCGATCAAGGCCTTCCGGATATCTGCCAAGGATGCCTTCTCTACATTTTCGATGCTGCCGATGGTGACGATTTTTTCCATCTGGCTTGTCTTGGAGATGGAATCAAACAAATAGACACTGAACATCGCTTCGGGACCGGTTTCGTTTGCTTGACGCGTTCGTTAATCGTCTGACTTGCGCCGCTCAAATGACCACTGGTATCTCTCACCGTTTGCGGATTTCTTGATTTGGCCCTCTATTTCCTTCAAGGCTTCCTGCTGTTTGGGGTCCTTTATGGCCTCCTTTGGTGGCGCGGAAGTATTTCCATTGCCTTGACGTGCAGTACTGGGCATGATGACGGAAGCAGCAAGTTAATCAGAGTCGCAAGCTAAGTATTGATTTTGCAAGAGTGCAGGGTGTTTGGTTGAGGCAAGTTTTTCCTTATCAGTTTTCTTGATCCCTAGAGCCAGGGTACGTAGCCTGCATTTAAAACATTTTGGACATGAGTTCATGAAGCACGTACGACGTCACATGTGCAGGATAGTAGCAGGGAGAAACAAATCAAGTTAACATATCCATACCTTGTAATTCCCTACCCTATTTGGTAAGAGCTCAAAGCCCACCTATCTATTACTGAGGCATTGGTCATGCATCAGGGGCGATGGGGGCGATTCTGAATGTCGACTGTCGTATGCGCAGCAGAGGAGAACTGGAGCACGCAATGACAGTACCCCACTGGTAGGAGAATATGGGGGGCAAGGTACAGGGTATCGATCTTCATGATCTTCAAGAGAACGAGTTGTGTCCCCATCTCGAAACTCTAGATCTGCAGATCACCGCAAACAGGTGTTCGGTAGCATGGAATAATCAATCATTTGGTTCTATGAATCAACGTCGTCAACCTGCCGTAGCGGATTATGCTGAGGGTAAGTCGTACCACCACTGACGTGTATTGTTCGTACGGCCAATGTCAATCAAGAGAGAGAAGCCACCGACCACGAGGAGCAAACGTAGCGGCTACGTATTTATGGGTCTGTGGGGTTTAATATCACAGAAGACGAGATAATCGAGATCGCGCTGACGTCGAGCTATGTATATCTTTCCCCACTGGTTAGATCGGCGGTCCGCACCGCGCCAGAGGCAACCCAGAGGTTGGCAGGCTGTGGCAAATACGTACATCATCATGCATGACTGCATAGAATTATTGAGATATGCCATCTTATAACGTAACCAGGGAGGCATTTGAGCAAATTCAATGCAATTGGGATGTATGATATATGGCATAACTTTACCCCTGCAAGCTTATTACACCACGGACTCGCCTAAATGCCTGATAAATGGGTAATTAGTGTATAGATTCAGCATATCGTCACTTATACAGATTGGGGTTCCCAACACCGAAGTGACCTTGGGGAAAACAGACTGTGATGTGGTCAGGCTATTACTTGCATGGCCATTCGAGAACAAAGCCTGAGTGGCTTGTGGATGTATACTCGGGTTTAGGCCGAACCAGGGGATCCTAGGCCCCAAGGCAGCCAATGTCTTGCGCTAATCTGTATCTGTACTGGAATGATCCTGATTTCTGGTAACGTAATCGGTAAGCGAGCCGCCACTGCAACCGAGCCGCCACCCAAGATTCGCTGGAGACGAAATTGAAGCTATTTTCAACCCCTAAAACATGATTATATTACTAAATCTAGTTATTCTTGCGCTGTGGACATTGCAATCACTTATGGCCTAGAATATGGCAGTCACTGCAGCGCGGCGGTGCCCATTAAGGGTGTTGTTCTGCATCTACTGCCTGCCCTAAAGGGATAGATAGGATAGCTTCATCAGCCTGATTCCTGCGCTGAATGAACTCCTGCCCTTCCTAGATAGAGAATCCCTCTGTAGCTTCTATCTGCCTCCTAGATTACTTTCTATTTTAAAGCTGCTTCTTATGTGCAGCATATAGATCCTGGTTTTCCTTTGTAAGAAGGATGGCGTTATTCATTGCCATCTCACACCCCTTAATAAGCTGATCTAGCGCAGCCTTAGAAGGGATAGAAGGACTGTATGTACACTCCCTAAGTAGCTTCTTAAGTATACTTTCCTGCTTCTTCAACTGCTTGAGATTATAAGGTGTTTTTAAGATAGAATCTGTTGATCAGCTACCTAGTGATATAGGGGTTTTAAGCTAGATATTAAGCTGACTGAGCACTTAATCTAGATTTAGTGGTATTAATCTAGTTACTGAGAAGCTACTTTTGATATTATCTAATAAAAAGACTGCTGTATGGGCCTATGGATAGGCCTTAAAGAAGTCAAGCTTATTAATATAGTTAAAACTAAGTCATATCTTGTCCTCAATTAAGCGACCATACATGTGTTTTAGAGGAGAGAAATAGCTAATATCTAGAGGCTGAAGAAGATGTGATGAATATGCAGGTATGCAGAGTAGAATAACATTATTCTCACTGTAGATCTGATTAAATTAAGGTATTAGATAGCTTCTATAGCCATCAAGGATCAAGAGTTAATATCTACCAGTCATACAACTGGTAGTAATAGAAATAAAGACCTTTAAAAGCCACTGTAATCTAATCTAATCAGTTATCTATCCATTCTCACTAACCTTAATCTACCAGTCTGCTGGTAAGGCTTGATCTTAATACTAGCCCTTAATATAGACCTTTCCTTTAAAGATAATACATGGTGGAAGCACCTATCTAGTAGAGTTAATACACTCTATAGATGTAACCCATTCATAGTTCTCTAGCTGGATAAGAAACAGCTAACTAAGCATCTTAGCTCTTATAACTACCTTAGTAGTAGCTACTAAGCCCATTGCAAAGCCAGTTTTATCAAAGTTATAGATATCTTTAGGTGCAATCCCATACTACATTATTATAATCTAGACATGATTGAACCATTCTAGGATAATCTTTAGGTCTTTGCATTTAGCACGCTGGTGATTATAGTATCTAGAGAAACAGGTTTTAATCTTATCATGCTAATTGATGAAGTTAAATACCTATTTCTCTCTAATAGTCTAGGTAGGAGTTAAACCATACTGCGCAAGCAGGATATTTGCTATTTCTTATATATAGGAGGGTCGGGGAGCTACTCCATATTAATCTATAGATAGAATCTATCTAATAAGCAATTCCTCCTCATTCTGAGTCATTTTATGGCTATTTGCGCGTGCTTTGTTGCGGTATTTACTGCCCTTTAACTGATTGCGTAGAGTTAAATAAGGGATATCAAATATCTGCGCAGCCTTGCTAATCACCAGGATTTCCTTCTTCTCTAGAGCTGATATTACAAGTAGGATCCTGCCTTCCTGCTCCGCCAATTCCCTTGTATTTTTATATGTTTTTGGTGGTATAGTAGCTGTTTGGATAGCTTCGAATTCAAACGCGTTGGAATCAGATGGGAAAGTGGCGGCTCGGTTGCAGTGGCGGCTCGCTTACCGATTACGTTAGCAGAATAGCATTTTATAATCGATGAGTGGCCTAGTCTTTGGATATTGTTGCAAACTCTATCAACCACAAGTTGCAAGTTACATTGTGTTTTATGTCAGCCGTTTGAGAGGCTCTACCAAAGATAGGGCAACTATCTTAATTCTGGCAGTAATATAGCAATGGCTGCATCACGGCAATAAAATAGAATTCTAAGCATAAACTTAGGCCATCCAGGTACAGTTGCGGGGACTCTTAGTTCAGCCATTTCTTATGACTTTTCTTATTTATAGGAAGTAGAAAATGCACAAGTCAATGTTACCAGTGTTAGTGCAGTCCTGACAGCAATAGGTTTAGAAGCTCAGGCCTTGCTGGCTCTTCTAATAATACTTATAGCCCAGCCAACTTTGTAATATGTACTATGACTCTACGTATCCACGCTAGTCTTAACTTCATGTAAGATAATATGAGGAGGTATGATTGCCAGATATTGGTCATGGATGGCGTGTGAATCCCCTTTGCCATCCCTTTAGAAACAATCATTATCAAGACAATCTATAATCTAATTAGACTCATTTTCATGAGATTGCTTCAAGCTAAGGTGCTAGTAGTAAGATGTCTTAGTGTAATTAATATTAACTAACATTAACAAGTTATAACCAGTAATATGCCTTTAGGGCTGCCACATCCAGAAACATGCTTGCCAAACCCAGAAGTACCACCCCTCACTGCCCCCTGGCCGCTATATAGCCTTGTGACCTCCCTACCAACAACAGACTTAGAGGCCGGTGTTTGACTGTACATCCTCATGAGCAAGCATCACATCTGTCCTCACTGTAATTCCCGTGTCAAGGCTGTCTTCTTGGTTGGTTCGCGGAGACGCCTCTATGATAAGTTCCTGGCTCTCGCCTGATGAGCCCTGTCTCCCCTTCTTCCACCCTGTAGCCGGCGAGAGCTCGTATGGATGCCTATCATTAATCGCGCTGATAGCGGAGGGATCTTTAGTGCCCCGGGAGCGGAATCTGGTGTTCCGAGATTTCGAAGTATTGTCATATATATCCGAAGAGCCATAAGAGTGGAACCAGCCAATGCGTGCAAAGAGTGGTTTTGATTCCAGGTGCGCAGACGATGATGGCCGATACAAGAGCTTCATGAGAGGCCCAGCCCAGGGCAGTAGCGAGGGTATCGATGTCCTTAACCGAGTAATATGCGCGCAGTCAACCAGCAATCATCACGAAGATCCCAGAGGAAAATAGGACGCAAAGAAGGGCTTTTTGGGACGTTGAGATCCGAGCAGCCAGAATGAGAGGGAAGGGGAACACACATAATAGCGATATCGGTTCTAGAAGTGCCCATGAGCCTCTGGTCAGATAGTGCTAGTGAACAAAGTATCCTGGGTAGTATTAGATCTTACATAATACTCAATGTCTCAATCGCAATGTAGTTCAATGGCCGCAAAGTACAATTATCTTCCCCAGGATCAGTGCTGAGTCGAGTCGACGAATCAAGAAGATTGAAACTCACCACCAGCATATGGTTTGATCTGCCAGCTTCTATGGACCGGCAGACAGCTGAAAAGGTGGAAAAACAGCGATGCCAGAAATGTGCAGATACTACCAACGCCCACCGCTAGAGTAAGGCGATGTTGCCAGAGGCCCATCCTGTGAGGTATTAGCATCTTCTGATGCACATAATAGAATGCTCATCAAAGCAATTTACGCTAGTCGGTTGTAGAGGAAACGAGCACTTCTTTGAAGGACCACACCATGAAGATGTAAGAGAGCCAGGCAATGAATGCAAATATAGAGCCCTTTCTCAGTCCTTCCACCTGGTTGTCCGGTATTTGGGCTGCAGTTTCCTCATTGAGCCCAATGTTGGAACCGCAGACATCTATTGGATGAATGGATTAGCTGCAGGGCTGGCAGAACAAAAGGTTAAAAGGCATACCAGTGCAAAGGTACAAGAACACGGTATGAAACGTCCAAAAATCTAAATCCATGCAGGTTAGGAAAGAGTATAAGTTAATATTCAGACAAAAGAAAAGCTTACCGTAACAAGGCCTAGGCACAGGTCATCCCAGTAAAAGTTCCGTTTCCCAACAGTCCAGCGGGCGTAGATGCGCACAGCTATAACCAAAAGGCCAATAGCCCATTCAGCAAAGAGTTCGGCAGTGACGTTGTAGCCCATAATCAATCTTCAGCGTAAAATTGATGCGTGTGTTGAAGGGTGATGAAAGAGAGACTCTCAAGTAGAGAGTATTGAAGAGAACAACACAATGGACTCGCAGCATCATCTTGACATGCCCCTAATATAGAAGGAAGAGAAGGAAGAGAAGCATCGGGCGCAGGGTCAGGGGTCCGAGAAGGTTAATATAAACTTTTATCTGGAACCCACGTTGAGCAGGTTCCAAAGTATCGGGTCCCTGTCTAGAGTATAATTTTCCAACTTCTTTATTATCGGGTGGCCAAGTCTGGAGCCGGACAGCCCGTTCTGTTAGGGAAGGGGCTGTCTTAAGAGAGAATTTCCCCAGCACTACCTTTGCTGCCCCATGGATGAGCTACTGCACAACCCAGCATGTGGATAATTCTGAGAATTAGGCATAGGTTTGACACCGTTTGAGGAAAGCAGCAATCATGCAAAGCACCCATATTGCGGCATTAGTGAATTAAGTAGAGAACCTCTACCTGCCCAGTCGCCATATGGTAATTCACGGCGAGCGTATTCCGGGCGCGTCTTCCTCTATGTCTTCATAAACCTACATTGTCCTTGGTTGATGTGATTCAGCTCAGTCTGTGTCCCACATGGATCAATGACATTAGCCTTGAGGAGGGGCTATGTAAAAGCATAGTTTAATCTAATCACCAAACTATAATATAAAATAGCCCTCGAATATATCTCACCCTTTGTTCCTACTTAAATGGAGACAAGAATACTTGAGCTGCTGGACCTAAGGCTGTACTACGCTAGAATCTTATATTTTTATATATTGCACTCTGCTAGAGAAATGCAGTGTCTTGGTCAACTAGCCAACCACAACTTGATATGACATGCTTACGACTATTTAATATGCAATTTTAAGCTCTAGATCTATTTTTCCTATATTTTTCACCTTTGTCCTTTTCCCCCTGCAAGATTATTACACTACATAGTTCGCCTATCATACAAGGAGTGGATGAGTCAGTTGACTATCTTAGCCTCTTAGGCTATCCCTGCTCTTTAGTAGAGCTAGCTTCACTACATTGCTCTCTTTTACTACATATGTCTGTATCATTTCTGTATCTATATCTAATCATAGCCATCCAGAGACGCTTTGGAATACTTCTTCCCGCGCGCCATACTGTCATAGTCACTTCCCATTACTCTCCACTCCAATATTCGTTCTTGACCGAGCCGAGTCTCATCCAGCGACTCATGCAGGGGAAAGTAATTATGCACAAAGAAATCTTTGAGAAGGCCATTCAATTGCCGAACTGGCTCGATGATCCGATCATATAGTCCCAGCCTCCTTTCCACTTTCTCTGAATGCTCTGGTTTCCATGTTCTGATATTGAGATCGGGAGGAGACAGGCTCAGTTCTAGCGTGAAGTTGGGGAGATTGAATGACTGAGAGATGACTTTCATGGTGTTGATCCAATCCACTGTCGCCTTATCAATTGGACGAAATTCGTCGTCATCCAAGTCAGAAGGGAATATCCAATGCACCCGGCGGAGATACTTCCACGAATATTCAGGAAAACCTGCTAAGAATCCTGATGTTTGTGGAGTCCATGCTATGGTGTCTCGGGAGTCTGATTGATTGTACCAAACTTCAAATGTATTTTTGGAGTAGTAGACAGACAGCGCGAGTTCTCTTACGCTCTTACTGACAAGATACCGTGTGTCTGGAAGTTGCCAACAGGGATGAGCTGTAGAAAAAGCGGTATGTGTTGCAGGGCACCAACATCCTGGATCAATACGATATTCATGAGGTCGTGCATTACAACCGAACCACCAACAATCATGAGGGAGGAACCGCTTGGGGTATGATTTCAGTATTAGCTGTTGAGGCGCAACTAGCTGAGTGAATTCAAGTATGCGGACTTGAAGCTCCACCGGAAGATCGAGAAATCGGAATACCCCGGGGCGAGCCTGATGTATGAAAAACTTGGTTTTTTGGGCTATTGTTGCCATCAGAGCTTGTTGGAGATCGAGGTTGCGACGTGGCCCTGCACGGATAGAGAGTTCTCTGAGTTGGGGAAGCTTTTGCAGTGGCTCTAAAAAGGCTGCAAGGGTCTCTTTAGTAGCGGCACCACAGATCAAACGAATCTCCAGCTGGTCGTCCTTCTTCATATGCGTTGCTAAGTTGTGACATATCTGCCTCCACATGTCGAGCACACCATTCTGTTCGAGTTCGCTATCATTTTCCAGGACTTCCTCGGCCGTACCATGGCAGGCCTGCTTTCCTGGATTTGAACACCACTCAGCACCGATCCGGATTGTAAAACGCCTTAGGGATCCCCATCCAATGCAGCCCATATTTAATAGACTCCGCAAACCACAGCCCATGTCATATTCAAAGCAGAAATGATTCTCGGAATAAAAAGTGCGACGAGCATCTTCAGATATACTGCGTGACACAAAGAATAGTTGATTTGGAAACCATGGTCGTGACTCATGTATAGGGAAAAGTCTTTGCTCGCGGGATGACCATTCCCCAGCAGGCTGACCGGTACTGAGATCAAGCTCGTAGTCATCCACGAGGCCTATTATGCGGTATATTCTGAGGCGGATGATATAAGGGAGGCGCAAAAAGCGTGGTTGATCTGTCTTTATCATGGTGCTAGTTTGAAATGTACCTCTCATACGGTGGTTAGGCATTAGAGCTGGAGAAGGAGTTTATTTAGAATTTCTCCATGTTTAGGCATCACGCGCTAAGAATAGGCACCAAGTTAGTTAAATGATTGGATATTAGTCAACGACACCAGTGGGAATAAACCCATTAGACACAACTAACTAGGCCCTGATCCAACCCGCAAGTCAATGGGTTGACCATACCCAATTTGCATTGATTGGGCGCACATCATCTACGGCTGCTCAGAACTAATAAGCTTATCTAACCATATCTAGGCCCTGATAGGGGAATATTTCTATATCTATAGATAGAGAATAATCATACCTATCTATATATAAAATAAAGTATTATATATACTACGGAAATTTAGAGTTATAACGGTTTTCGGATTTTAGATGATGGTGATCAGGATGGTGGTGGTAAGATATATATATCTCCGCACCACCTTTCATCCTAACCTTCGAGTCACCCATTACTCCACTAACCAAGTGAATTTGGCTTGTATAATATGTAATATATAATATTTATATCGCTACTAATCATATGATGTAATAAAATATATAGATACGCTAAGTGTTGAGGTATAATACTAGAGAAAGAGGTGGGAATTTGAATCCATTACCCGCAGTCCAACTCGCATGTACAGCGGACTAGTTGTACCTTGTGGACTTTTGATTTTCTTACAATGATTACATGCCGCCACTCCCGCCCTCGACCACTATGGCACACACTGGACTGACCTCAACATTATCATATAGTAGGGGATACGAATCACCATATAATGGGTAGGGGGTCCCGGACGAGCGAGGATCGCATGACGCTTTGGATTTATTCCCAGTGTTGGCGTTAGGAGTAGGAAAGCCCAGGCGATCTGGTAATGGACGTGGTGTAGAATCTATTGTGAGGGGCGCAGAAACGACCAGTTGAACTGTCATCTCAGGCGATGGAAGGAGGGGAAGAAAAGGAGGAGATGCTACCAATGCGATGCTGAGTGTAATTTTCAACTTTCAAAAGTTGTAAAAGCGTTTTGCAATACCAATGGGTCCCGGTGCGGATAAGCTTATGCGGGGCCGACCAATGGAAAGTCACGATGGCGTGTATATCGAAATCCGAGATCCGAGTTCCGAGTTCCGAGCAACTACGATTATTTCTTGTCTTTCGTGTACAGATTCAGTCCTGCTTCATAGTACCATTGCTTATTCGGCGCACTATGACCTCGTCGCTCACCCTCAGATCGGGCTGGCGTCGCCCATCAGCTACCCCTTGGCGCAATATCCGCCATCTTCGCGAATCAAGGCGGGCTTTGGCGATCTCCGAATTCTCCGCCATCCGGTCAATCCGCTGCTGACCCATTAGCTGTCTATTCTCTTCGTGATGTTTTGGAACGTAGCCCAATTTAGAAATTGGCAGGGGCATACTGCCGACTCCAAGCGAAGAGACCATATGCCACTCAGGTATGCAGTACAGCGGTGATCTGGCTGTGTGGTGATCTAAGTGCCCAGTTGTTATTTACGCCTGAGGATACGAAGGCTGGAAACAAGCATTTATATAGATTAGGAGAGACTCGTCTAGAGCCCTCTGTTTCGCATAGCTACGACACATGGCGTACAGCGCGGCATTTAACTGTGGGCATAGTGGCCAGCGTTCCATCATATGAATGGTACGTAACCCCCACCTTCTATTGGATTCATGATTCGAACATGCATTGACAACAACAGGCTTATGTTCCTGCATCGGCAGTTCAACTTTACGTGCAAGGTTGCATCGCTCTTGACCAAAGTTGTCGTTCAGCAGGCCGTCTATACGCCTGTGGTCAACTCATATTTCTTTGAAGCTTGCACTTCCCACCAGTATCGTGAATAGCCTCGAGGTTTGGTCCGGAGTCGCATTCGTCAGCTTCCTTTGGGTCTCACCTCGATTCTGCAGTGTGTTTTCTATGTATATATATGTATAGCAATTGGTTCAACGTTTGAACTGTAGCTGGCGGCTGCCTGCTCGAGAATCCGTTGTGTGCGCATTTAGCGACGAGAATAAAACATATCCCAAGCCCAGCACCCATGAAGATCTCCCTACAGGGCCGGATTTGCCGACAGGGGGCAAGTCGGTCTCGCATAATGTTCGGGATGTCGCGGTATTCTCGGGCTTCTGTAGGCGAAGCTCCGACTGGTCCCCGGCTAAGGCTTACCCGCAGTATATCTGATATCATACAAAAAGACTTTACATTTATTAAGATCGAGCTCGGGTATATCCGTAATTGATTTCAATGATTGTGACCACAGACAGCAGAAAGACAATCAACGACATCATGACTGGCGCAACTAACGGAACGGCCAATGGCTCCAATAGCTCCCTCAACGCATCCACGGCCCCAGTGGTTGCGGAGGATAGAAGACAGGTCCTAATTATTGGAGCCGGTGAGTTCTATCTTCTCACTTGAGTTTACGTCTACGTCTAATTATTATAATAAGGCTCGACGGGACTCGCTTTGGCTCAAGGCCTGAAGAAGGTAGTAACCAACCTGCTTTGTAGATTTCGGCAATTGACTGTTTCATAGGCTGGCATTCCTTTCAAAATTTTCGAAAAAGAGCACAGTCCTACTCGCAAGCGCAACTGGAGTATGGGGCTGCACTGGGGCTTTGAACCCTTGCAGTATCTTGTGCCCGAGGAGATCTTGACCCAAATCAAGAACACGCAGGTCGACCCCCATGTGCCGACCAAAGACACAGACCGCTTGCCTATGATTAATGGCCAAACCGGCGAGCTCATTATTGAGATCACATCCTCCAAGTTCTATCGTCTGCGCCGTGACAAATTCCGGGGCATGCTTCTCCAGGGGATCGATGTCCAGTGGGACAAGGCCCTGTCTGAGATCCTGTACTCTCCTGGCGGCGAGAGCGTGACAGCCAGATTCGAAGATGGGACCGAGGAGATCGGTGCCGTCTTAATTGCCACCGATGGTCCACACTCCACGGTTCGCTCGCTTCTCGTGGGCAAGAAGGCTGCCAAGGTGACCCCCATCGACTACGCCTCGACCATGTGTTTCACGCGTCATACTCGCGAGCATGCTCTCTTTCTCCGGGCCCGGCCACACCATCCTCTGTACCAGGTGGCACCTCACCCGGATGGCTACTGTGCCTGGCTGAGTCTCCACGATGGCGACGACATCGACCACCCTGAGAACTGGACCTTTTTCCACTACATCTCTTTCCCGGAGCCGCGTGAGCACGTCAACAATCGAACGATGCGCGAGCATGTTTTGCACCAGAAGGAGCTCGCCCGTCGATTCGTGGATCCCTGGCGCAGCGTCTTCGAGTGGATGCCCGAAGACAGCGACGTCTGGTACTCCAAGTTGCGCAACTGGGATCCTAGTCTGCCAGAGCATCGCTGGGACAGTCACCAGGGCCGTGTTACCTTGGCCGGCGATGCAGCGCATCCCATGACATTCCAGCGGGGCCAAGGGCTCAACCACGCTATCCAGGATTCGTACACCGTATGCAAGGCGCTCGAGTCGTTCTGGAATGGCGGCGACTTGGCCATCGAGCAGCGTTCCGCGGCGATGAAGGCCTACGAGGAGGAGATGATTGCTCGGGCCGGAGAAGAAGTGCGTCTCAGTGCGGAGAATAGCGTCACGATGCACGACTGGACCAAAGTGATGCAGAGCCCATCTATAAGAAAGGGAATGCAGGTGAAGAAAGAGAACCCAGTGCAGTCACCTGGGCCATAATTGAAATTTCCCATCAGAATGTTGCCAGCAGACTCTAGATATGTCCTCCAGATATAACTCGATCATCTTGTCAAATACGTGATGTTAGCTACTTTTCCCACAAACTCTTGTTCTCTTCATAGACTCTCCAAAATATGAAGTCCCCTTTGCCATTCATGAATGATGGTATGTGACGGTGAACTGTCAATCTCTCCGAGGCCTCAGCAAGTTGTTTACTTCATTTGGTTAAAGAATTAAGAGAAACAGAGTTGTTTTTATTTTCACTACACTAATCCAAGGTCGCTTCCGTTCACCAGTCAAGCCTCCATTCCAAACAGAGCCGCGATTGAGATATTCTCTGCCCCAGTTTGTCTTGCTTTGACTCGTTTTTGAAACTGTTCGACTGCCTCCTGGTAGAATTCACCCTTGGACGACAGAGGCAGCCCGGCCAACACGGGGGAATCTGCAAAGCTCATGAAACCCCGGAATAGCCAGTCCCAATCCTTCAACGAGGGCAACTCCTCACGAATAAATGCGGCAGGGCCATCATGTCCCAGTTGGGCCCTGCAGACCATACCCGCTCTTTGCACAACCATGCTCGTTCGTCGCTTGCGAAGTTCGAAATATCGCTCCAAGGCAGCCTTCAGGGCCGTGGGCGGAAATAGTCCATGTTGAGAAGACCGGCTCCAAACCCCCCGAAGCTCGTTGAGTAAGACTGCGGAGGACTCAATAGCTTGATTGGCACCCATAGCTGCATTTGGGGTAGACTGGACAGGCTTTTTAGCCCCTGCTGTGATCTGGTCAAATAGCTTTCCTTCACTTACTTTGTGTGCGGCATCGCCGACGATCACCATGCGATCTGTGTGCCAGATCGGAGCAATACCCTCCTCCAGAGATACCTTCATGGCCACCGATCGGGTTGCATATACATCACCAAAGGACACAGTGGGTGTGATGGAAAGATGGGCCATGGAGCGACAGACAGCGTCCACAGCGTCTCTGGTGTATCTTGGCGTGGAAGACAGTCCGTATTCTCGGCCTAGATCCTCGAATACAAACCAGAAGATGGCAGCGCCCCGGCCAGTAAAGATGAGGATTGTCGCGCCGGGCCGATAGATCGAGAAGCACTCGCCCTCGACAATGCCCTCAACAGGTGGAGAGATACCATATACGCAGGCAAACTGGGTCTTCATATCTAGAGGAATGTGTCAATTCATATCCTGCAGTTATCTGGCGTCCAAGGGAGCATACAGTCATCTGCATGGACAGGCGGACCTGGGTAAGCCCGATCAATGGCTCCACGGACGCAACTGCGCACGCCGTCCGCACCAATAACGAGATCAGCCGTGACATGGGAGCCATCACTGAGCTCAATGGCGACGTTCTCGTCGGACTCCTTGACCGAAGTGACACGCGCGCCTGTTCTCACGGTCTCGTGGCTTTTCAGGCTCTTTGCCATGATCTCCAAGACCTTGCGCCGTGGCAAGAACATTCCACCATAACCCAGCCTGCCGAACTATTAATAGCGCACACAAACAACATCGCAGCACTAACTTGGATGGATAGTAGCCCAACGCATTTGTTTCACAAAGCAGCTTGCCTGCACCATCCATATGCCGCCATCGCTGCAACGGCAAGGTGTGTTTCTCAATCTCGTCAAGCAAGCCTAGCTGATCCAGAATTCGCAGGCCGTTGGGCAACAAGCCAATGCTGGCTCCTTCATCGGGGGATAGGGAATCGTGGGCTTCAAACAGGATGTAGTTCACGCCCTGTCTTTCGAGCGCCAGGGCCAATGTCAGACCAGCGATTCCGCCTCCAACGACTGCTATGGGATAGTGAGGGGAGGTTACGGCGGGAGACATTGTCGATGGTTAATTTAGTTAGGTTATGTTTCGCTTAACGGAACACCTTATTGCCATTCCAGATGGTCCTTCGCGGCTCAGATTTATTGTCTGGGGAGTTCGGGGTGAGTCGGACCCCGAGTATCAGTATCCCCCTGGGGATTGTACGACGACCCCGAACTTCCCGAAAACATAAGCAGCTTAAAGCACAGCATGATTGGCAGTGCACTCGGCACATTTGAAACACAATTCAGATTTTCGTCATGGGTTCTTACGATACTGTAACTCCCGTGGTTATTGTTGGCGCGGGGCTGGCTGGCCTTACGACTGCCATCGCCCTAGGTGTCCACCGCGTCCCAGCAATTCTCCTCGAGCGCCGACCAAAATCATTGGAGCATCCTCGTGCAGACGGGTTTACACCGCGAACTGTCGAAATCTTTCGATCTCTGGGACTGGGCAGTGATGTCATTCCTGAAACTCCGCCTGGATTCACAGTCCAGCGTACACGGGTCGAGAGCCTGACGGGCCAGTGGTTCGAAGAGTTAGCTTGGAACCCGGAAGGAGAAGAAAATGCTCCACCGGAACTCGAGTATTCGCCTTACCGGGGTGCGTCCACTCCTCAGGACCAACTGGAGCTGATCCTGTTGGCATATGCGGCCAAAGTCGGCGTCGATGTGCGCATGCACCACGAGTTTGTTGGTCTGTCGCAGGCTGCAGAGGGTGTGACAGCAATCATCAAAGACCATGCAGCCAGCTCGATGTACACCATTAGGGCGCAGTATCTTGTCGCAGCCGACGGTCACCGCAGTGCCGTCCGCGAGACGCTGGCGATTCGTCGCAAGGGCCATGGCGCAGTCAATTCCATCCAGAGTGTCCTCTTTCGGGCACCGGAAGTAACGCCATTCTTGCAGAAGGGTGCAAAACAGTTTACCATCGACCAGCCCAGTCTGAAGGCTTTCATGATCGCCTACCAGGATGAGCGGCTTGTCCTGCACCTGCCCAACAACCGCCAATACAATGACGACATCATCCGTGAAGTGACTTTACAGGCGATTGGGCCGTCCAAGGTTAACTTGGATATCATTGCCACAAGCCGGTGGGAGATGAGCGCTTGGATCGCAGATGAATTCGCTCGTGGCAGGGTTTTCCTCGTGGGAGATGCAGCACACAGCCTCCCTCCAAATCGTGGAGGGTACGGCGCCAACACTGGCATCGCAGACGGCCATAATCTTGCCTGGAAGCTGGCACACGTTATTAGGGGAGTCTCGGACGCACAGCTGCTGGCAACCTATAACGCTGAGCGACTGCCCGTGGCATGGTTGCGACACGACCAGATCTTCGCACGCTCGGACTACAAGACGCTGCAGCAGAAGCCAGCTGCCAACGAGAATGACTCCTCTGAGGATGTAGCACTCGCAGACGGCGCCGTCGAATTTGGGCAAATCTACCGGTCGACTGGTATTCTGGGAGCTGACGACACGCTACCAGATGCGCAGAACCCCGAGCGGTGGAAGGGTCAACCAGGCACCCGGGCAGCTCATGTCTGGCTATCACAGAACGGACAGACGGTCTCAACACTCGAGCTGTTCAAAGGGGACTGGGTTATACTCTCGGAGGATCCCGCATGGAAGGTAATTGTTGGGCATGTTGGCAAGAAGCTCGGGCTTGACGCGCAGTTCGTCCATGTTTGCCAGTCCCAGAAATCTGCTCACAACTTTGGAGAGATCTACGGACTCCCTCCTGCTGAATGCTGTCTGGTCCGTCCCGACGGCTACATCGCATGGAGATTGGTTGGACGTGAGGACGATCCGATAGCTAGTTTGGAGGAGGCATGGAAGACAGTCTCTCACTGGAAGAGTCCGTTCCCTTCGGCCTAGTAACTGAGCATCTCGCCTTCTGCAAATGATGAATTACGTATTCTTGAATTGAAATCTGTTTCTCTGCAACTCTCTGAATCTTTGTTTCTCGTGTACTGTTGTAGGGTAAACGTCGGAATCCGTCGAAATCCGAGCTGGCCGAAAGGGGCGAGCTGGTAATTCTGAATCTAGATGCTGACAGCAATGAATATAACATGGTTGGTCTAGGATCTAAGATGTGTCCGATAGCATGACGCAAGCTAAAGGGAAGACTGCACTCCATTCTACGATATGACTCTCACTACACCCTCCGCAATGGAGCAGCTTGTCCACTGTCTTCTCAAAGACATTAACAGACTGACTGATTACCTCGAGGCAGCCGGCCACCCAGCACCCTCCTTTGACCGCCACACTCCCACCGTTGTTCTACCTGATAATGCGTCTGAAGGAGCACAGGCCGCCCGGGAACGCATTCTCGACTATGCCTTGCGTATCTTTCAGCTTGCTGCAGGCCCCAGCGAGTACCTGGCAAATCTACAGACCGGGGTAAGTTTTCTATTCTTTTATAAGTATGGCCCCTCGACCATGCTAACAGTGCATAGTATCATTATATCTCTTGCTTGCGCTGGCTTTGCCATTTCCGAATCTTCCACCTGGTCCCCCTGCAAGGCTCCATCACTTACGCCGAACTCGCTGTTCTCGCCCAGGTTCCCGAGCATGCCCTCAAAAGCATCGCCCGCATGGCCATGACCAACGGTCTGTTTGTTGAGATGCCACCAGGCCACATCTCTCACTCAGCCACTTCAGCCTTGCTACAGACCAACTCTGGATTCCACGATTGGGCTTTTTTCAATAGCGATATCTCTGCACCCACCGCACTGGCTATGGCGGATGTCCACGAGAAGTGGCCCGATACTCTCGATACCGCCCATACCGCATACAACATCGTCTTTAAGACAGATATGCCTTTCTTCAAGCATCTCAGTCAACAGCCAGAGAGACACCGTCAGTTTGCTGCCTATATGCGTGCCGTCACCGCTAGCCAAGGCACTCATCTCAAGCAGCTGGTGGAGTGCTGGGACTGGGCCGCTATAGGCCGTGGCCTCGTGGTCGATGTGAGTTCTTCCGTACATGCGAAGTGAGGATACAATTCCAGTGCTCATTTTTTATCCAGGTCGGTGGTTCCACTGGTCACGCTTCCATTGCATTAGCCCAGAAATACCCGGATCTGAGCTTTATTGTTGAAGATCTACCAGATGTGGTGGCCGGTGGCCCTGCATATCTCCAGTCTCAAGACGGTGCCGAGGAACTCGCGTCGCGCATCTCGTATAAAGCGTACAATTTCTTCGAGCCTCAGCCTGTCGGAGAAGCAGACGTCTATGTCCTACGAATGATTCTGCACGACTGGCCGTTGGATGACTCGGTGCGCATTCTCGCGCGTTTAGTGGAGGCGCTGAAGCCCGGGGCGCGTATCCTGATCATGGACTCGGTTCTTCCTGACCCGGGCTCCGTTCCGGCATCGAGAGAACGGCTGCTGCGCGTGCGGGATTTGACCATGTTGCAGGTCTTCAACAGCCAGGAACGGCATATGGAAGACTGGAAGGAGATTTTCACCTGTGTCGATCCCCGTCTGTCGGTGAAGAAGGTGGTGCAGCCTGCTGGTAGCATGCTTTCCATCATCGAGTTGGCTCTGGAGAAGTAG
>JAABUG020128842.1:0-21187 GCA_011319215.2 Scortechinia acanthostroma
CTTCAGGAGAACTCGCTCAATCAAGTCGATTGGGCAAGTGCCATTGTTTAGATCTTTCACTGTGGCCGCTAGGCGCGTCAGGCCTTCCATACTCGCTATCCCCTGCTTACCGAATCGTTATATGAAGGCTTGCTCGACAGATAATACACGGACACCTTGGTACATGCTTCCCACGTGTTTGGTGATACTATATCACTGGAGACAAGAAAGCAGATTAGGACACCGAACAGGGCAGTCGACTCACCAAAGATTACCGTGAGCAACGAAAGCACGAGGCTCCTGCAAATTGATTCTCTTCACCTGCTGTGTCAAACTCACTTTCATCATTTGTGCAGCTCCAGCGCAGTGCCAGTGAGGCAGCTTCATTGAGATCTATGGGCAAAGTAGAGAGCAGTCGACACTCGATGTGGGTTACCGCGACTATTGGGTCAATCATGCATAGTATGGAGATATCAGTATCACAAGCTTCCAAGCAGGAAGAACAGGACGGTAATTCAGATACGGCGACCGGTCCTACACCAGCTTTCTGGTCCGATCTCTTGAGCTGTGAATCCCTTTCTTGTGGGGGATCCAGTACGATCACTATCAGTCCAAGCTTCGCTGGTGATCGCGTGCATGGCCGGCCATCGACTTTAGCAAAATGTCATTGTAGCATCTTCGCTACGAAATCCCACGCAGGAGCTCACAAGTCCCTTTCAATCCTATCGAGTCCTACAGTACCAGCCTGCGGCCTTTCAAGTATTGACTTGAGCTGTACAGGTTCACGCGAGGGGATTGCTGTCTCAGCCTCAAATGTCGCGCCTTCAACAATCTCGAATTCCCCCACCGACATGAGGATGAAACCTCTAACCCAACACACCACGAACACCGCAGCACTTGTGGCAGAGACATTACCAACATCTGGGCAGAATGTTGTCGGTCTTTTATCCGAAGCCACAAATAAACTTGGGCAGGAACATCTAGGCTCGGCACCTGTACAGCCAGATGCCCTTCGCGAGCAAAGTCCTTCCCCGCCTTTCAGCGCACAGAGAACGGACTTACCAATATGGGAACACTCGACAATCGCAGCGTTGAGCCTGCCCGAGGCCGCAGTAACGTCTCCATCAAGCCAGCCAAATTTGATACTCATGACCCGGGCATCTACAGAGCCGGTTAGCAATTCAGTATCGTCGACCAGAGTGCATCTATACCATACCGGCGAACAATTAGCAGAAATGGTCCAAAAGCAACGAAATTCTGCCAGCCGCACAACAACCAACTACTCCGATGGCAGAGAAGGGGATTCGCTTACCCACCTCGGCACCAACGTAGCCTCATCCATCTCTCGAGCCATCCTTGAACCGCAGGGGTCTGTCAGCTCTGATATCATTTCTCCTTTTTCAGCCAGCCCTGATGAAAGTCCCCCAGCTACAGTTACGATCTGGGGTGTGACAACGTCCGCAGGCCCTTCACTGACGTCGACAATAATCATAGACGGTTCGAGTGGGATCCCGACGTTTGTGGAATCCTTTAGAGCAACGTCTAGTCACAGCGATCCAGTGTTTGATCGTCTCCAAAGAGCATACACCATACAGAAGCAAAGCTTGGGCATGTCGGTAGGCGCTGCCGCCGGTGGAGCTGTGATATTTGTATTAATATTTCTACTGCACCGGTCTGTTTACCGGTGGTCTCGCAAACGTCCTACAGCAGTGACCTGCATTGGCCATGAGTCCATCATGAGGGGAGATCAAATCAGAGAGCTTCGTCCACGACGGACCCCAAATCCGGAGGTGTCCCATTTCTCCGATGATTCGTAAACCGGTCATCAAGAGCATAGGCGAGGGCGACTGATGCGCGGGTTTCTGCTGCAGAAGTTGTGGAATATATCTTAATTTAAGCTCTGGAGCGCTTGCAGTAGTTCTTCCCATAGGGTTTTAACGTACAGATCCACAAACTTCTTCCGTTGGATCAAAATGTGCCGCGAAGTTCTGCTGACTCCTTGCTGTCAGATGAGTTTCTGAGCTCTTAATTGGACTGGCACCATTGTGTTCAAGCTGGCAATCTGCCACGAGAAGAAACTGAAGGCAAGGCAATACTCTTCCATGTCAGCGCTTGCTATGTTGGAGCATTGAAAACTTTTCTCCCCACTGCCCCACTTCTCTCCCCCCTCTTGTTACCTACTCAATCTAGTATTAAGTTCATTATCCAAGTCTCCGATGGACTGTTTGTCATTCTAATGCAGTAGCTTATCTCCAAAAGTGCCGCAGCATGGAGATCTGAAGGGGGTCACAGTTCGGCCTATTTGACGAATCATATCCGACCTCCCCAGTTCTTCCGTTCCCATTCTGTCCCTAGGAGAAAAGGGGACCCATACTGGATGAATGATGCAAGCACCCATCAATGGTGCACGCAATAGTACATTCACAATGACGAGTCGCGATGCGGCTGGTCGTGCGAATAAATACGCTTCCTCCATAAACCCTAACCCGATAATATTTCTACGCGGCTCATACATACTGCAGAGATCAACATGACAATAATGTTTCTGACACTCATGCCCTACCAACCTTGGAGCGTAAATCCATTTTTCTTGAGCTTCATGTTAACCGACATCAGACCCCTCGTCAAATATAAAACCATCTTTTTGACTTTCTCTAGAGCTCGAACGCATAGTCGTCACCGATAGCCACTAGATACGGGTAGCTTTGGGGCCCCTCCACTATGCTCCTGGAGACATAGCCATAGGTATAGCGGTTTCCCATGCGGCAGGCGTCGGAGATCTGCTCGGCGGGTTCAATAAGATCTCCGCACTTTGTGTCAATGGGATGGCTTTCCTGTAAGCTCATGTCAGGAGCTGAATATGATCTTGCCGGTCATTGTAACTCACAAAGTTGCAGAAGAAAATGGACGAGGCCGCTTGGTGAGATATACGCGCGCAAGTAGCTGCCGGCACGCTGCACGTAGAATTGGCAACATCGGAGAGATGGCCAATGTTGGCGACTGTGTCATCCACAAGGGCTAACCCATAATCAAAGGAGCAAGTTGGCTCAGCATCCTGAAGGCGTGTACTCATTAGCATTGGCGTCATTGAACTGGTAGTTACAGTACTTACAGACGCTCTCGAAGGAAGAACTTTATCATAACCGTGGTGTGCCGCTGGGAAGGTAGTAGTATTCAACATCTTTGCTGTCAGATATCGCTCAACGTATTTGAGAGAGGGTGAAATGACTTACTGGTTTGTCAATGTTAGCGTCATATACAAGAGAGGCACCTCTGGCAACGCCCATCTGGAGAAACGGTCAGCAAGATATAGATACTCTGCCAGTGACAGAGGCAGAATCCGCTTACTGGGCCAACCGCCGCAGAAAGTATGCAAAGGATAATTGTGTTCAACTTCATGGTGCCTTGCTCCTTGCCGCGTCTGAGGGAACTATATGAGAGCAGTGTGGCTCTACGTGGGTTATATAGTTATTGAACAGCCATAAGACAACTATTACGCTGGAACTCCGTTGTTATTAGCGCCTAGAGAGACTTTACCTGTCGTTCAATTTCGACGGGCCCGGACTAGCCGCCCTTGGAAAATACCTACGGTCTTCAGCAGTGTCTTTTCCTGATGGTGCCGGCCGGTGTCGGAATTAGTATCAGGATGGCCTCTGCTTCTGATTGCATCCAATTCATCTCGTACTATTATATTCATGGTGGTTAAAATTTTCATACCTCGAAAGAATGTTTCACATACCCACTTCATATCTCCGGCTGATAGCTAGTTACCCCAAGACTGATGCAGATGGCCATCACACATCACCAGTGGGTCGTCATTTGCCAAGAAATGAATATGGTACCAAGTTGGCCCAGTTGAAGCATCAAGCGGGTGATGACCAATACAGAATCGGGGCTTTTTTAACCCTTTATCCGTGATCATCCAAAAACTAAAGGACATGAACCCCTAGCCAGACCAGTGATCTACATCATGAAGAGGACTAGTGTCCTAGTGCAGGCCATCAACGGAAAACATACACTTGACTAGGAAGATCCGATTGGGTCCTGGCAGAAAGCAGTAGACAAAGGAATAAATCCCACTTGCTCCACATCGCTCTCTCTCATTGACCCGGCTCCAACATCCGCGCAGATCACTCGAACAAGGGCAACTGTGCCACAGGTAGAGCTGCTTGAGTCTGTATGGCAAGTTACATCCTTATAGACGGGAATAGTGATCATCTAGTCCGGATTGTTTGCTGGGATCTCGATTTTTCCCCTACGCAATATGTCTCTGCATCTAAACCACTCTAGACGTGACTTGGTTGCCATCTAGATGTCGGGCGAAAATCCCAAACTATTGGCCTGAAGACAAGAAATCCGTAATGTGACATGTAAAGAACTACCTACACGCCGTGGGCAAAGCTGCAGTGTGGAGACTGAGGGAAACGTGATGCGTCAGAAGAGCTTCACTACTGAAGTTCCGCGAACCACGAGCAAAACTTATCTGAGTGTCTCTGTAACTATCAACATCTGAAAAACAAAATGAAGGTGAAAAAATGAAGAAGGTCAGCCAATCCATCGCACTACCATTCCGTCCGCCCATTGTGGACTCATCTATGGGCCTCTTGTGCTACCCTACAGCGTCCTTGCCATCTTACGCTGGCCTCCTTAGTTCGCTGAAAGCGGTTATTGTATTACCCCTGATGAAGCAATAACCACGGCTTTCACCGTACCACCGACCTCTTATTGACCGCGGGTACCAGATTCGGGAGCGGCAACATACTTGTTTCGTACATGGCTATGGTAAAGTTTGACATTTGGCTGCCTGAATACAAGGGCAAGCGTCTTGACTTCAACCCGTGGACCATACCTCTTGGTGGAGACTATTTCTTTTCCCCTTCGATCACCGAACTAATCAATGTCGGCTGAACAGTAGTCTGGCGCGGTACCTGTTGGAGGAGAATGAGAGTCCTGGCTTGCATTCTTCGGTTCGATTTCTCTTGCTTAGTTTAAATCATTTGCTGTGCCTGCTCACAACTACTGTAGATCAGCATTCCCTACATAATATAAATTCCCACGGATTGGTGCATTTAGGTCCAGAGTCCCCAATTCCATTGACAAAATGTATGTTATGTGATCCCTGAGGATGTATAAAGTTAAACTGGAACCGGCAGTTTAGAGTGTAGGAAGCTGCCGACAGGCCTTAACAAATTGCTTAACTCCTAGATGAATCACTAAGTGCCTGTAAGCATCCTACTTAATAGCCCACAATGATAAGTGGCCAAGCCCAGTGAGATAGATACACTACCTGGATGATCTGCGGACAGTCCAGACGCATGTCTTGAATGTCGACGATTAGGAAGCCGTCGGGTGGCTTTATGCGTTAGGTCATGGAAGAGACCTTCCCTCTGTTCCAAACGGTGTGTATATACCCACATGAATCCCCCATCATTACGATATGGTGCAAAGCAGGTTCATGCTTTTCTGAGTTTCGTCAGCATTCCGAAAGCGACCAAGTTCAAGCATGGGATGTAACGCTGCCGAAACGTCATGATAATAGTCATGAAGTCAATACGAAGCAGGATGTATGACGCATGGGTGATACTGACTTTGAGAAGTGCTCCCATGAGCAACGAGATGAAGGGATGTTCGTTATGTGACGTTGCTACAGATATGCATCCTCTATTCTCGTGGTGGAGTATCCCTCAGTCGAGGGAGTCATTTGTGTAACGTGCGCTTTCCGCATTCAACTAGCCCCCAATATTCCATAATCCAGCACCACACTGGCCTGATGAGATGACATGGAGAGAGTCTCATGATACTTACGTCCCTCAACGTATAAATAGACCCCGTTGATGCTTGAGAAGCCATCATCCTCCCTCACATCGCAATTATTTCTTCTGAATCAACTGCTACCACTAATCCAATCGTTCCAATGGAGCACAAAGTATGAAGCAGCCCACAGATAGATGGCATTGACTACTAACTTTATTTTCAGCATATGCCAGAAAGGCCCAAGCCTACCACAGGCCAAGGTAGCTATCAATCAGCTCTAAGTTGGTGGACAGCGGCTTACAGACGTCCACACAGCTCTGTCCCGATGCTGGGAGGATTCCCGATGCGCCCATCTCCAAGGGCTATTTTACCATGTCGAATGGTAAGTGGCTGGCTTGGCACCAACTGCCCAAGTGGTATTTGATCGTTTGACTATCTTTAGGCTGTCCGTTGAAGGACCCGCTGGTGGCGGAGAGAATCGACCACCTGGACCAACACGGGCAGAAGAAGAATCGAATGGCCTCCCAGCTAATCCAAGATATCAATGTTGTTGATACCATCTCTCATGTTACCCGTGAGCGGATTCCAGAAAGGTGAGACGTGACTGTCGTTCTTGCAGTACCTGTGATAGACAGATATCTGATACAGAGGCCGTTCCGCAAAAGATATGTCCATGCGAAAGGAGTAGGCGCCTTCGGGACATTCGAAGTTACCAACAAAGACTTCACAGTTAGCAAGTACACAGACGCAAAGTTTCTGAATACTGCTGGCAAGAAAACCAGACTTTTTGCGCGGTTCTCGACGGTTGCCGGGGAGAGGGGCTACCCAGACACCGTCCGAGACACCAAGGGCGCAGCCTTTAAGCTCTACACTGAGGAGGGGAACCTCGACTGGGCTTTTCTCAATCCTGTAAGTCCGCCTGTCATCAACGTGTTAGCCTCGTAGCTGATGAACAAGTCGAGGAAATCTTCTTGATCAGGGACCCTGCCAAGTTTCCCTCTCTTGTCCACGCGACAAAGCGTGATCCAGCAAGCAACCTGCCGGACGCCAACATGGTAGGCCATTTGCCTGCAGCTTCTCACATAATTTGATTACTAACAAGTACATAGTTTTGGGAGTAAGGAGATCTCTTCGGCCGTGGATGTTATCTCGCTAATACTGCAAAGCTACTTCAATAATCACCCAGAGGGGTATAACGCATTAATGAGGATCTTCAGCGATGAGGGCACCCCGAAGTCATACTCTCGATTGCAGGCTTCCAGTGTGCATTGTTACACATTTACCAAAAAGGTGCCGTGACTTGTCCTTCCGTGACATGTTGAACCCCTAGTACTGACGATGCGCAAAACTAAACTAGATGAAGGAAGGCGACAGTGTGCATTGGAAGCCCACTCTAGTCAGGATCAAACTAGTCCCTGACCCCCCTATTGATCCTGACAACGACTATTTCGATCTGGACCAAGCGACTACCATGGCTGGTAAGGACCCAGACTGGCTGACTCGCCGCTTATATGAAGAGATTACAAAGGCGCAAATTACTGTGGGGGGTAATAAGTACCCGTACCCAACCTGGAAGGTCATGGCACAATTAGTCAAAAATCCCAGCATCAGCCATGTAAACATCTTTGACGCCACCAAAATCCTCCCAGAGGATCTGTTTCCATGGAAAGAATTCGGCAAGATAACATTAACTGAATGTCCTCAGAATTTCTTCACGCAGGTAGAACAGGCCGCCTTTAACCCAGCAAATGTCGTCCCTGGCTGGGATATCTCTCCTGATCCTCGTATGCCGAACCCTGTTCACTTACCTAACAATGAGTACTGACTATGGAGTCTAGTCCTTCAGATCCGCCTATTTGCGTACGGAGATACACAGAGATACCGTCTCGGCGTCAATAACGACCAGTTGCCTACCAACCGGCCATGCTCATATGTCTTCAGTCCCACCAGACGAGACGGAGCGTATAACATGACCAACTACGCCAATGCGCGCAACTACATACGAAGTGATGATAACAAAAATCCTCCAGACAACTACAATATTAGTTTCCTCGGATGGTCGGGGAAGCTCGAACGCTTCAAGAGCACTGTGGACACCATCGACTACGAACAATGCTATGAACACTACAAGAGCATGACTCCGAAACTGCAGGGAACGTTCATAACGAACGTTGCGGCTTCTTTGTGCACGGCCCAGATGGCGACGCAAGCTGCCTCGATTGGTTAGTAAGCCTCTGTTGTAATTCCGTCAGACCCAGCGCACTGTTGCTGACTCACATCGGGGACAGAGATCTTCAAGAAGATCAATAGCGACCTCGCGGACAAGATCAAAGAGGCATGCTCCAAAAGAACATCCCATAATAAAAAACTGGCAGAGTCTACCTTGGGTGTCGTGGCAGGAGCAGAGCAACCAAACGAGCTCAGTTATGTTCCACCTACAGCACCGGATCCTTTCACTGGGGTGGTGCATGATATTCATCGGAACATATAACTGGCCTGCATAGGCTGGGAACAATCTGAATGTCAAGATCTGGTGCGAGTTGCGGTCACAATCAAGGATCTGTCAGTGTAGATTACAGCCAACTGAAATGCCATGTCTAAGTACAAGTCGGAACCGTTGGATCATGATCAGCGGCACAGAGGCGCGCCGGTTCAAGATGGAGGCTTTCGCTTTGTTGAGACTTAATGCCGGTGGCAAGTATTAGGGATTCTCTGTAGCGTACGGAGTCTCAATTTTAATGGCCATTCTGCCTAATTCTATTATGTATCCCGCTGTCCCTATCGAGTCTATAGGCGCATAAAATGCCTAGGTGTTACGACACGTATGGCCTCCTAGATGCTGAGGCTACCCAGCTAAATCATATAGTGGGATAGCCCCTCATAGCGCCATTAATAATATTCGCAAAGCAATTAATATCATCCCTCCTGACCATCCGGATATGGCATTGTGGTTGAGCAACCTTGGGAACAGGCTCTTGACTAAGTTTGATCGAACAGGCGACATTACAGGCCTTGAGGAAGCTGTTGACAGCGCCAGGAGAGCAATTAAAATCACCCCTCAAGGCCACCCAGATCTAACAGAACTGCTAAACAATCTTGGTATTATGCTATTACATCGGTACAGCCGTACAGGATCTATCGACGACCTGGAAGACACCATCAGCATTACCCGCAGAGCGATGAGTCTCACCGCTCCAGACCATCCGAATTTTGCCAAGTTGTTGAGCAGCTTGCAGACAGACTATTAACTCTTATGGTCGGACAGAGATGTTGGAAATCTGGAGGCGGCTATCTGCAGCATGCAAAGAGCTCTCGATGTATTACCTCGGATACTTTGTCTCCTCGGCATGCAGTTCCAAGCCCGGCAGTGACTGACTTTGACCTTGGGGTCTTCTTGGAGGTAGAGCACACATTCTGCAGACCGCAAGTCATCTAGAAAGTGTGCTGCCTCTTCGTCATCCTCAGCAGGGAGTCTCATTGACCATTGAGAAGATTGCGAAGAACCACTGCGGCGTAAGGTTTTTGCTCTACTTCCTTCTATCCAATAGTCCGCCCTACCGGCGGAGTCTGGGGTCAGTATTATGGATTCCAATTTCCGCTACACTCACCACGCCAAACTTGGCGCATATTGCTGAGCGAGGCTCAGTCATGGGCCCATCGAAGACCTTCCATCCCGACTACTTAGTTCGCATTTTCCTGATCTTGAACAGCCGTAGAACTGCACACAAAATATTGCACGTATTTTCAGGAATTGGCGAGCTAAGCAAGTTGCCACGCCAAAATTGGCGCGTAGCATTTTTCGGCGCGGGTATCCCTGGAAGGTCAAGTATCAACAATGAGGGATCCAGTGTCAAAGTAGCACAAGGGACGTGTGCCCGTACCTGGCTAGCTAAGAGGTCTCACTCATCGTGCGCATACAAGACTGCTGATATCCTAGCTGACCACATAATAGTATTGGGATGCATCTTCCGGAGACATTGAAGGCATTTGGACTGGATATTCAAAGCTATTTAGTTAAGGAGGCTACGCGTTTTGTCCCCTCCGCTAGCCCTAAAATGCATCTCAAGAGCAAGTGTCGCCGGCAGGGCACACCTTATCACAACGTTGTGTTTCCCCCCCAACCAGAAAACGAAAATACAAATTCACGGAGAAGACCCTTAACGTCCACAATCGTGGGGTTCGTATATTGTTAGCAGATAGTTGCCCAAAGGAATTTGGGACATTAACACAATCTAGAAGACAAGCAATCGATGTAACTAAGTCATTGTCCAGTTTTGTTGGCCACAGAAATGAAATTCACTCATTGTGGCTGTAGGTCTGGGCAATGAAATACTGAAAGTAGAAAGCGGACACTGCCAAGCTTTTAGTGATTTGATTCGTTCAGTAACTATTGTGTACAAAGAGAAGTACTACGCATGTGACAAATACAAGGGGCTATGAACCTCTCATCTCACTTTCTCATATTGATTGACGACCCCTCATGAATTCATCTCCCATCGTCCATTTTCCTTCCCCATCCACTATATCTTGGCTTTATTTACATACTCCCAACGGTTTGTAGTTGCGTGTACTGTTGTTCCGATCTCGGGTTTGTCTGGATTGACCATCGTCAGGGTCGCCACTATCGACGTCCCGACCTCTCTCCTACCACCCGTCATGGCGCCAGGAAGCAGACGTGATTTTAACTGCCCCTGGAAGGGTTGCGGAAAAGTACGACCCCTCAACCATCGTTTACCCGTCATCCCCTTGCTGATTCGTCCAGACCCTGAGCAGCAAGTCCTGCCTCTGCAGGCACTACCGAATACACACCAACGAACGCCCGTACCGCTGCATGTTTAAGGACTGCAACAAAAGCTTCATTCAGCGGAGCGCCTTGACCGTGCATTTGCGGACGCACACTGGCGAAAAACCCTACAGCTGCGACCATAAGGGCTGTCACAAAGCCTCCTCCGACGTATGTTCCCCCTGGCGTTCAGTCTACTGAACCATTTGACCAGCCAATTCCAGTCCTCGAGTTTGGCACGCCATCGGAGGATCCACACGAGCCGTCGGCCCCATATCTGCCAAGAGCCCATGTGCCAGAGAAGGTAGATAATCCTGCGTCAAACCCGGGGACAGCTCCCTACTAACCAGGGACCCCTCTAGCTTCTGCCGCAAAATCAGCCTCACCAGACACCAGAATCGCTCTCACCCCGAAGCCATGAACTGCACCTCGTGCGAGGAAATTTTCCCAGACCGATCCTACCAGCCGCGCGCCATCGGTGTTCCCAATGACCAGTACCTACTCGCCCAGCATTCCTACTACCTGCCCACCTCCACTCCCACCACCCACGAGTTCTACTCATCCCAGCCCATTGTGGCACACAGCATGCCCGTGTCGCCCGCGCCGGTGGACGTGCAGCGGTACATACAGCTGGCGCACCAACAGTCTGATTCCGCGCATCCGGTGTTTGTCCCATTGGAGCTTCAGCCGGCTTCTCAGGCCGGCGTCCCTCCCGTCGAGGGTCATGCGCTTATGTCTATCCTCCCCCAGGTCTTTCCCTATAAACAGCAGACCCGCCTGCTAAACCAGCCCGAGGGCACTGACTGGCGGTTCCTGGGGTCAGTTGAGAATATTCAAGAAGGGGTGCGTTGAATACTGTCAGTCTGCACAGCGGGCGAGAAAGTGACGTCGTCAGACCGCTCTACCAGTAGCGGGACAAAATCATCTTAACCAGAAGCATATTTGGGCCCGGCACTCGTGACTGGGGTAATAGGGGATAACGAAGGCGAATACCTCGTACATCATGAAACCTGATAGGCACTCAAGAACTAGGAGACGCTCTACTAGAAAACTTAGGATCAGGCCGAAGCAACATCGACGCCAATTGCTAAAATTTGGTGCTGAAACGTAACCCGCGAATATTATCTAGGATTAAACGGCGGATATTTGGAAAATTTGCCCACGAGAACGAGGTACCGTTCACTCAACCCAATTCTATTGGCGGTTAGATCCATCCAACGTAGTGACATGAGCATCCGTATGAAGCAGTGATATCAATACATGGTGTACTGACTTATGAGAAAAAGTAAGGATAAAAGTAACACCCGATCAGCCCTCGGGAAGTAAAGTCTGTATTGGGATCCCGATTAGCTAGGAGGAAGGGCTTGTTCGTCTTTCAGTACCCTGGGATGCTGAAATGTCCGCTGCCATCCATCTACAAAATGTCTCTCAACTCTGGCCTCCTGTTTTCTTCCGTCCTGACTAACCTCCACCTGTAAAAGGTACAGCATCTATACATCATCCCACCCTTGCATCGCTTCCAGATAGGGCATCACGAGGTGGAGATGTGCAGGAAGAAGCGTAACAGATGCGATATACCTGATTGGCTGACATCGTCGGCCTTTGTTCCATCAAAGTACTCTCACATTTTGCCATAAGGCTGAAGCCCTCTTGAATGTAATTTGCCAACAAACGCTCCATGTGTGCGGTTATAGGCTGGTTCGGACAACTGTGACCGGAGCGGGACATATGAACTAGTCTTGAGGGTGTTGGCAGCAGGTAGAGAAATACTAATGTCGCCCGACATCCCGGCGTTGTCTGGGACAGTCAATTTAGCCACGTCTTGATTCTTCAACATTCCCCTTCGTTGTAACTGCCAAAGCTGATGGGCCCATGTCCGGTGTGCCGGCGCTTCGTTGCAAAGAGTATACCAGATAGGAAGGCCAAGTGTATAAGTAGCGTGAAAAAGAATGAAAAGGAGAAGCAAACCGCCCAGTGGAACCGCACGTTTGTTGGGGAGATGCGGGATAGTGAACTGGACGAACATATGGCAGCGCACGAGTAATTGCCCCAGCGCCTAATTCTTTATCGTCTAATGAACCTGCTTCTGAATTAAACGCCGAACTCAGTAGGAATCTCAATGCTTTAGCTTCATTAGTACGATTTATAGACATATAGACATACCAGTAAAAAGCGAATAGCCTCAGGAGCTGAGCAGACACAGACGCCCCTCGAGCCATAAGCACCTTACGACATGCTCGCGCCACCCCGCCGGTATTGCTGAGCATTTTAGTTTACCTCAAAAAGCTCCATGATGCACGTCGCGGCCCCGCTGTGCGTCATCTCACGGTCTATAGAACTGTACCTAGCTGTGCCACGGTTGCTAGCGCCTATTCAAACAGAAATTGCGCTCGTACAGGGGTAGTTCGTATAGGGAAGTTGATTATTCTGCGGTAGGTGTTAGTGAAATACCTGGAATGGAACGCTATACCGCAACTGGAGCAGCTGAGGGAGTCGTACTTGGAACAGTAGGAAGAAGAAAATGGTATAAGTCATGCGACTATGTAAGATCGCCGCCTTGACTTTCGTTGGAGACATTACCTGCAAGGCTTCATCCACGCGCTTGTAGGTTTGACAAAGATCATCCCGAACGTTGACTAGCAGATTGGTAGTGGTGAATAGGCTAAAATATTAAGTCTGTGAAGGCACAACGCAAATCCGTCGGCCAGAGCTGCGGTGGCCATACTGGAGCAACCGTTAATAATGCGCAGTGGCCAAGTGCTCCTCAAGAAAGATCCCAACTGTCCCTTTCTCTGAAGGCAGACCCGCTACTTTCTTCTGTCCATCTGCATCGGGAATACCGATCCTGGCCATCCCAACCAATCTGAAGTGATCGAATTCATCAATTCAGACAAGTCAGTCACCAGGCCACCGCTGGATGGATCAAACACGGATAAGCCCATTGGCCTTTTTGCCCAGAGAGGAAGACGGTTAGAGATGATAGTTAAGACATGCTCGTAACTGTCTCTATATCCGGATGTGTACGGATTATTTTCCGATCTATTCCAACCGAAGTTGTACCGGGACCAATATGCCTACTATAGTCGAGAAAAGAAAACGGGGGAAGGGCAAGTGGAGTATGCTTGGGGCGTAACTTTCTGTCATTAAGCATGAAGCGCCTGCCCAGAAATGGGCTGAGCAATGGGCGTCAACAGCCAACCACAATAGATGACGTCATACATACATCTGCTCAGCGGGTCCGTCATTTACAGCTGCTCGGTCGGGGGTTCCGCGTACCGCACGGGAGCTGAGGCCAGCCAACGGTTGGCCGAGTCATGAGTTCATGGAACTCATTCCCTAGCGATATTCAACAGTTCCCTGAAACCCTTGCATCGCGCGGCCGCGCTCCCCCCAAACTAGTCGAATTCCGCGGAGCATGCGCCCTACTTCCGCGTCTGTTCGTTTAGTTGCTTTCGGATTGTGGTCGTGGTTTCCTTTGTGTAGTGGTCATTCCTTGGTAATTATGCCAGCCAAACATAGGTTCGACCGGACTTTAATCTGATATGGAAAATGCGCGAGTCAGACCGAGCTGCGGGATCACATTTGTCTATTGCGCACAGTGACGTTACCTCTAGACTAAACAGACTTAAATCAATCATAAAGCCACTACCCCAGCAATGTCGAGAGAAGCGACGTGCGATAACCTCCTACGTCGTCCTGGTGTGCTTTCCGAAGAGGTGGTGTCCGGCAGAACAAGGGATATAGTCTCCAGTTTATACTTTCCTCACGATAGGCAGCCACAGCCTTCTCAAACAATTCTGTTCAAACGCGGACGCGCCCTATCCGGCTTCACCAGACTCATAGCGCGCTTAAATTTGAACGTCCTTCCAAGCGCAGTGCCTCAAGAATGTTCCGCGACTAGTGCCAGTAGCAGCTGTCACGGAGTCTTCTCCTCTCGTGGCAGCCCACAACAGCATTTTGCGCCGCTAGCGATCATATCGTCGCAGTCGAGGACCGTCAGAAACGTTGGGACCGTGCCCGAACCGCAACCGCACCGGAAGGAATTATTAGCCGTGTGTGTGGCTTGGTTGTGCAGGAATTCCAAAGGAAGCTTCCCTGCCTCCAACTGGTCTAGCTTGTCTGCCAATGCAGGCCAAGGCCTAGACGACTTAGACTGCCAGATATGCTCCGATCTGCCGAAACGCTACGAGCTGGTCGACCCCTTAGCTCTAGTGACGTTGATCTCAAGGTGGCTGACGCGGATTCTAAATAATATCAGCATCGCTCCGGATGGAGCATATCCGGTTTCGCGGTTTCACTCCATGTCAGTCCCACACATCAACGTCCGTGATTATCTCGAACGGCTAACAGAACGTGCTGGCCTCTCCCAGCCGGTATTACTGAGCATTTTGGTCTACTTCAAAATGCTTCAGTATGCACGTGGTGGCCCCGCGGTATCGAGTCTCACAGTCCATAGACTTTTACTTAGTGTGTCACGGTTGCTAGCAAATGCGTTAGTGACATTTTCTATTCAAACAGAACTTATACTCGTATAGGAGGTGTCCGTACAGAGGAGTGCAGCTCGTGGCTCATAGCCTATGTGATAAAGGTACACAGAGCTCCGTTCGTAGGTGTAAAACAATATGAGGGTACGTACCGGGTGGTCCAAATGCGTGCATTTCCGCGTCTCTATAATTTTCTCAATAGTCAACATTGTTTGATAAGATGTTGCAAATTGCTCATATATTCCAATACCTCCTGCTCAATAGAACTTATTGGGCGAAGGAGTAAAGATTAGAGAGGAATTGAGTTAACATACATGGAATTCTTCTCCCAAAACACCAATGATGCCAGAATTGAAATTGGGAGATGCATTTCCAGGTTTAGCATACCATTTTGCTACGATAATTCGCGAGGGTATCTCCTGATGGATGCTCTTAAGACATGATTCTGTGACGAAGGTGTAAGGTATGAAGAACCCCGGATATACATAGAGGTTGCATTGGTGACATCATTGAGATCGTGATTAATCAAACCAAGTCCAAAACTGTCGCAGGTAAAGTAACTTGGGAAACAGCTCATCTATTGAGTAGCAGGGTGTCTCTTACATTCTCTCGCCTAGCAAGGTAGTGTTTCTGCTTGCTTTATGGCATGTTACCCCTTGATCCGCGTATCTAACTTTTAACTTCCCAAAAACCAATATTGTGGCTACAACCGAGACATAGATGATGTAGTAGCGCAATTCCTCGGTACGGCATTGTCAATGGTGTGTCATGTAAATGGACCCCAGGTCCTAGGCAATGAGATGGTCATCGGTGAGAGAAAACGGTGGTGTCAGCGTGGATCACCATATGCATTGCAGGGCCCTACAGCACAAGAGCAGACCGGACTAGTTTTCTGTAGTACCACAACAAGCGCTAAATCAGCGTCTGAAAAAGCACTCAGGCTGGAGTTCTCTATCGCAGTTGCGTCAGCAGTACCTGGACAAAGTGACTAGAGGGTCAACAGTAGTTACGGAGCATGGCGCGCAACTGTGTCCGAAAGAGAGCCTCATGCTGACGATGTCCATACGTAGTATGAAAGCTAATTAGATCCACCTCCAAGCAGTCCCGGTGTGATCCGTATCCAAGCGGAGAGAGACCATACTGACTACCCAGATCCGGTCACGCTGACGTCTTCAAGACGGTAGCGGAACCAAAATAGGCAAGATTATTGCCGGGTTCGACTGGTTCACATTTAATCCAAACGCAAACCCTTGCAGAAGGTCAGTGAGAGAAGCTATTGTATAAAGCGTGGACCGATGGTGTGTTGTAACATCTCCAGCGGTCTAGGCCGGTTCAGCACCACATAATAAGGTGTCAACCACAAGGTCATTACCACTACTAGCCTTTGCCTGGGAGATGAGCTGTATGTTAACTCTAAGCATCATGATTCTGGAGCGGGAACGCGTTTTAGAGTAACCCTAACGCCAATAGATGGGGCCGTTCAGCCAATCTGTGCTATTAGGTGGACCTAATCTCCCCGTCCCTCGGAATTCCATGCTTCGGATACGACCGCACTTCTTACTTGAGGCAAATGACCATCACTTGTTCGTTATACGAAGCCGTGGCACCACTTTGACATTTGTGGATATTGTAACGCAACACTCGCAAAGGTCTATTTACGCGGCTACCATTAGGTATAAAAGTTGCACATATCTCGCTTCCGAAGAGCACATTTGGATTGCAAGTAATAACCAGTCTCCGTTTGCGGTCGGTATATGTTGTCAATATGAAATTTACTACTGTATTGATCTCTCTGATTGCTTCGAAGGCCGTCTCCGTGGAACCCCAGGCGGCATTTATCACTGAAGACGCTTCAAGAGACAAATGTCCTGATAGAAATCATTTCAAGTATGGGGTCACAGGCGACCCTCTTAAGGTGGCCAACCGGACTTACGACTATGTGATTGCAGGGGGCGGTCTCACGGGTCTGACCCTCGCCAATCGACTGGCCAACCAGAAATTCCACGTTTTGGTCATCGAGAGTGGCTTCTACGGTGCCGAATACGGCCCAATCATTGACGATCTAAACACATATGGTCAGATATTCGGCAGTAGCGTTGACCATGCGTACCAGACTAGTCCGCAACTCATAGATAACCGCGTTCAAATTGTGCGCTCCGGGAACGGCCTTGGAGGTTCAACTCTCGTTAACGGTGGGACTTGGACACGCCCGCACAAGGCCCAAGTGGATTCTTGGAGCAAAGTCTTTCAAAACACTGGATGGACATGGGACGACCTCTTCAAATACATGATCGATATTGAGGACGCACGTGATCCAGCCGAAGACAAGATACCCGAAGGCTCAATGCACAACTTCACCAGCAGCTGTCACAACCCGGAGAACAAGAAAGGCAACGTCAAAGTGGGCTCCCGGGACCGGAAGCGTCCCTGGTCAAAGCTTATTCCTGCACTTATGCATACGGTCAAAAATACCTATCCGGATGTGGTGAATCAGAAGGATCTCTGCTGTGGTGACCCGAGCGGCGTGTCCATGTTTCTCAACACTCTGAACGTAAACCAGACCAGAATGGATGCTGCCCGTTCTTGGCTAAATCCAATTTTGGATGATAAAAAGCTGCAACAATATCTGACCGTTTTGACTGGCCAGCTGGTGGGCAAGGTTCTTCTTGAGGAGAATCAGGAGGACGACGATAGGTTGCAATACAAAGCTAAAGGAGTGGAGTTCGGAGTGCACAATGCGACGGATTGGAAATGGAATGTGCACGCCAACGAAGAGGTTCTCCTGGCTGCAGGCTCAGCTATCTCACCACTCATTCTACAATATTCAGGGATCGGTCCGAAAGACATTCTAGAGGTCGCAGGTATTGAGCAGAAGCTCGACCTTCCTGTTGGCTTGAACCTGCAAGATCAAACAACTACCTCAGTCATTACAGAGACAACTCGTGCAGGAAACGGACAAGGACAGGCCGCCTACTTCGCGACTTTTAAAGAGGTCTTCGGTCCAGATGCCCGAAAATTTGAAACGATGTTGAATGACCAGAAGAAGCTCGACAAGTGGGCGGATGAAACTGTTGGCTCCGGCGCTTTTCATAATAAGACAACGTTGCTTGCACAGTATAAAAACTACCAGTCCTGGCTCCTCGACAACAACACTGCTTACGCCGAGCTTTTCCTTGACACGGATGATCAGATCCATTTTGATCTCTGGGATCTCATCCCATTTACTCGTGGCTATGTCAAGGTGTTGGATAGTGATCCATATCTTCGGAGCTTCGAGTATAACCCCAGGTACTTCCAGAATGAACTCGACCTTTACGGTCAGGCGGCAGCGTCAAGGCTTGCACGGAATTTGACAAACACACATGACATGGCGAGCTTGGCTGGTGAAGAGCTTATACCTGGGCAACTTCTTAGGCCTGATGCCACATTAGACGAGTGGGCAGCTTATGTGAAGCAAAATTACCGCCCCAACTACCACGGCGTTGGCACTTGCTCAATGATGAGTAGGGAGATGGGAGGAGTTGTGAACTACACCGCGGAAGTCTACGGGGTTGATGGTCTAAGAGTTGTCGACGGAAGTATTCCCCCAACTCAGGTCTCTTCGCATGTCATGACGGTGTTCTATGCCATGGCCTCAAAGATAGCTGATGGGATTGTTCAAAAATACAGAGATAGACATTCTCATCGTCCTCCAGACAATGCTAACGAGGCAGTGGTAGATGAATTCTAGTTCAGTGGATCTTCCACAATTGTGGGTGCGGGGGCAATTCTTTAGAGCGTTTTACCTACGAGGTGGCCGTCGGAAATGGTATCTTGTCCAAGACATAATGGCGAGCCTTGGTCAAAGATCTTTTGTCTTGCTATGCCAGCTTGGCATTGTTTGGGCGGGTCGTGACGGGCATTGGAAGACTCTTCTCTGCTGTATAGCTCAGGGGGGAACAAAAAATATGCGGAATCTTGGTAATGCGTCTTATGATTCGTTTATCTGCAAAGCTTTCGATCCTGCAGCTTGTGGAAAAGTTGAAATCTTGTATTATTGGAACCTGAGCTTCTTGTTTTTGACTGTATTTATCAGATAGTTACGAACACAAATCCAGAGGTCGGGGTTTTCAAGAATACCGAGTCGGGAGGGGAGGTACTGTAGGCTTTAACAGGCAGCATCATCACTTAAGAACTGGGTTCCAAACCCTCAACTTAAACTGTGTGTGTCCTTTATAAGGACGTAAATATGGACATCGTAATTGTTCATTTTAACAGATAGGATCTGAACTAGAAGCCTGGGCGCGCTCTCGATGTGTTGTTGGACCAGCCAAGAAGTCCCCAAAGTCAAAGTCAGTCACTGCCGGGCTTGAACTGCATGCCGAGACGAACTCGCGAGCCGGTCATCCGTTCCTACTAACGTTTTGCTTTGAAGGGCGGGACTAATCTATATGGCGGAGGTATTGGTGTTTGCTCCAATGTGAGATGGTCCAATGCTGACTGATGTATTACACACAACGTGTTGAGTACTACCATATAACCTGCTTTGAGCGTATTACCCCCGATCTACCAGACCTGCTCAGTGGTGGGTTTCTAAAAATGGATGGCTGGATAGCAGCACCTCCAGACAGCAAAGTCACAATCGAGTCTTCCACCAAAGCCATTCAAGACTGGTTCCGGTATCAGGGACGGGCGTTCAATATTGACTGCTATGAACGACACAAAAAAGACCACGACGAATGGGAGAGAAATTGGAGCAATCTCCATATCGAACATCAGCTCGCGCATACAGAAAAGCCAAGTGATGGATGCTGTCTTTGTGAACTACTACTGAACCTGAAGAGCCGAGAGAAACGGACTATTTCCCTGAAAGTCCGTCTACGATTTCGTTGAGTCGATTATTGGCCCTTATCAGTGGGCAACCGCACATTGATAAATGGTGGCGCTGGCGCGATTCTGCAAAGAAGTTGTAATGAGCAGTTCATCTGGCAATATATTCTGCAAGGGATACACCTGCATTAAAGCATCCATAAACAAGTGCACGGACAATTATAGTAATGGCCCATCTCGAGATATCCCATATGTGAGCTAGATTCTACATGACAATTAGTATTCTTTGCGACCACTGGTCCTAGGTTACATCGCTGCATGATCGGGTACTATGACACTCATGGAAGATGCTGGATCATATTACATCGACTCAGATACCCCACCAGCGGGCGAAAACCCACTGACATCTAGGGTTGATACGACTGCCAGCCAGAGCAATTCCAAGTAAACAAAGTGGTCAGCCAGCTGGGTGTACAATGCACATAGATATCGGAGCAAGTTAGGGCACTATGCGGAATAGAGAAGAACCTGACAAAATGCATTCTTTCATATTTCACCATCGCGTTCAGCTGCATCTGTGTGGATTTGGCAACTTTGTGGGAATACGTTCTCTTTCGGTCAGGCCACAGGTAATTGTCAAAGCTGCGTTACTCATCGTCCCAATTGTCTGCAGTCGCCCACGATGGCCTTAGCCTTCGAATTGACCCTACATTCTCCGAGGCACCTTCTAGTGACATTTTGGGCATCGCGTTCGTGCATGAGGTTCCTCTTGGGTAACTCTGATAAAGGTGCAAGGAAGAGGAGGTCTGCAACGTCGCAGACAGCTAATAAATCCCAAGAGTGGCAGGGCGGTTCAGCATCGTGGAGCATCCTGTTTTGTAGAGAGGGATGGATCATAAAGCAGACCGGAAGGGAGCATGGTAGTGAAATAGACGGTAAATTATGTCGAGTGTTGGCTGGACTCTGAGCTATACTGGCAATGATGGGTACTCGGGCTTACTGAAGCCATACGCATTCTCTTATAATTGAAGGCATAGCCATGCTTTGTTGAGAGCAGCCGGGTAGGGTCTCTGGAACCGACTCATTCTCGTAGAAAATGGCCGGGTTCCCAAGAGAGTTCCTTTCCTTCCTGGGAGTAGGCCAGTCGCTCCCAAGAACTCCGGACCTCCTAGAAATCAGGCATGCACTCGCAAGAAACCCAGTATGCTGGAGGAATCATGGCTTTTTTCGTCATTTGCATACCAACCCTAGCAGCACAGTGTTTCAGACAATGAAAGTCGTCAGTGACTGATAAGTATAAAGAGCTATCGGTGCTGATGACCGCACACACAAAGGAAATGCTTGGCTACGCAGGTCTTCAGCTTACAGAGATAGTCTC
>JAABUG020128953.1:0-21130 GCA_011319215.2 Scortechinia acanthostroma
TCACCTGTGCTAGAAAGAAGCAAGCATCTATGACAACTGTAGAACGTGCGAGTTTGTCGTTGTTGAGAACTATCAAGATTTATACTGTTATCATATCTCTTCGATAGCTTGTCTCATGGAAATAACAAAACCTGATGATAGTGTACATTTCTCGCCATGGAATAATGGTTTGGAGAAAATACAACCTTTACTGATGTGCCTATTTGAACTACATTACTGTTATCATCAGGGCTTTAGATTTCCTCACCACTATAATTCCTGAGTGCTAATACATTTTGCAGCTACCTCTAATGAAATATTGATCACCGCCAGGGAGTTGTTCTCGAGAAGAACATAAGTAAGTCAGAGAAAGAAAACATTCTTGACTATGATATAGTACCGAGGATTAGACCTCTTCGACGTCGATAAGCTGCGCCAACTTCCTAAGGCAAGGAAACAGATTGCGCAATTCCTCCCGTTCCAGAGTCTGAGGCTCAGCCCTGACTGTAGACTCGAACCCTTCGCAGCAAATGACAAGAGATTTGATGTGTATTGCATGGTTGGTCTTGCTGATGGAAAGATTGCGAATGTAATTGTCGATGATATGATTATGTTCCTTAAAAACAGCAATTGTTTCCTCGCGATGAGTTGTTTCGAGACTCTTCGCTTGCTTGAATGTTGCAAAAACGATGCGAGCCAGGTAAGATGCCTTCTTATTAATCTCCTTATACTGGTGGGGTATGGCCGGTTCGGTTATCGTTAGACCTGAAAATTGCCCTTCCAGCGTGGGGTGATTCGAAGACATTTGAGCCGGACGTGCAAACCAATCCCTCTGTTCATTACCGCATAAGATCAGCCATGACATAGTCTGTTGGTATAGGAGATCCTGATGAAAACGCTGCTTCCACAAAAGAACGGCTTCTGCAATTCCAAGGGCACCATAGTCTTGCGAATGCGCGAAGAGCCGTTTAAGCGAACTGTACATACGACTGAAAGCCCGAATTCGTCTCATGCGTAATCCTGCGGGTGTTTCGTTCTTCATTCGGCAGGAATACCCACTATCTGGGTCAAGTGCGTTTCTTATAGAATCCGCAGCGTGTATTGTGTTATTAATTTGTCCTTTTCCGTTCCCGAGACAAAGTTTTCTGATGTCTTCGGCTGATGCTGGAAGACTCAGAGCGGATCCTAGCTCTGAAAAGGCGACCACGAAGTGATATATCAATAGGACTCTGAATTCCGGTCTGCGATCCCTGTTGTTCACCGCACAAGACGGGTGGAAAGATTGCAAGACAACTGTCGTGTGTCCCTCTGTAAGCTCGACATTCCCCCGTTCCAGTCGATACTCTTTCGCCGGCAGCTCAATACGCTTCAACCATTCGTCCATATACTGCTCACGATGGCATCGTATCACAAGCTTGGGTTTCTTTGCCCTCAGCATCTGAGCGAGGACTTCCTGACATCTCTTGTCTTGCTCGGTGTTCTTTTTGTAGGCTGATAAGAGAACGCATTCAGTAATGTGACAGTATATATGCTTCGAGCACCTTTAGAAGCAAATCGAATAAGCTCGTCAACAGCTTTCAGAGTCTCGGAAGCTTGCACAAACTCCTCGAATGACACGTCGAAGTTGTGCCATCTCCTGTCACGCGGACGTTCTAGAATGATAACTATATCTGAGAAGCCAGTCGCAAGGCTACATGCTTGCTTAATTTCATCCTTTGGCCGTCTAAGGCTTCTGCCGAAATTCTCAAGGATTTCAATAGTTTCTTGATCTCCGGGGGTAGGAAAGCAAATTGGAGGGGCCTGGACCAGCTGCCTCACAGACTGAGGAACTGGAATCCCAAGGCATGTCTGGAAAGACTGAGAATCCATGTCGCTCTGTGTTTCGCAATGACTAGCAGGCCGACGGTCGTTTTCCTGAATGGCCGATATATGGAGGACTCGGAATGGATTCCAAACGATTCTATACCTCGCCGAGTGAAAAGGTTGTGAGAGTGAATGGTCAACGGAGTCTTCTTTTATGAATATGTCGAATTCACATAAGTCACTGAAGATTTCTTATTCACTAAGGGAGTGGCTCGTCTGTTAAAGCCTTGGACTCAGCCTCGTTCTCTCTCATAGCCTTGTCTTGTTTGTGAGTGCGTGCTGGCGAATTGCTTGATATTACAAGCTGCAGGCGCCTTTCATTCCGGATTGCTTCTTGACCAGTCATGTCGCCAAGGCTACGACTATTGATCAGTTGGCCATTGGTTTCTATTTTAACTGATACTTCCACATCTCGATGAAGACATGACACTCAGCCTGATATTCTGTGATAAACTAGTCATGATTACTTATTCCAGCCTTGGCTACGGTGTGGGAGAGCAGACACTGTTCTGTAAAGTTAATATTGCAACTATGTGTTTAGCATATGTTTTCAGGGTCTCCAAAAATAATATATACGGCCTATGTACAAAAGAAATCTGACCATGTTTAGGCCGACTTCCTCCCCATATATACATTCATTCCCCGGAATCCTCAACGGCCGCTTCTCAACGACCGTTCACAACCTGTGACCCATCTCGACGCACGCAGCCTCCGGCTCTTTGATCGTAGACGGAAACGACCCCTTCGTCGAACCCGTACGAGAACAATCAGCCAAATCATCACCGTCGAGGAAGCCCGCCCCATCACGAATGATACTCGTCTGACTATCCCGACGTTCCCTGGTCTGCTCCAGATGCGACCGATTGTTTGTCCTGCGCGACATCTCCAGCGCATCCGACGGATCCGTCGGCGCAGAATTCGAATGTGACATGACCGACATGTGGACCAGTTTACCCAGGATCGCGTACTCAAGCTTCAGCTTGACGCTGTACACCATCGCTTTAAAGGACACGTGGACGTGAAAGAGGCCCGCGTACTGGAAGCTCACGATAGCAGCGTCAAGGAGGACGAAGAGGACGTTGATTATGGCCAGCTGCACCAGCGTGGAGCGGTACTGCCGTCTCGGACGCAGTTTGAGGAGTCGAAGTGCAGCCCTGGTATAGATGACCGACAGTATTATTTCCTGGATGGAGAACCCGATGAGCTGGACGCGCTCGAAGATTCCAAACGCTGGTGTGAACCATCCCGTCCGCGGGGACTGAGCGCCCATCTCGAAGACCCAGCCGATAGTATGGAGAATGAGTCCGTCGATGATGATCATCGCCAGCGTGGCGCGCAGGATCTTGTGGGAATAGACGACCAGATGTAGCCGGGACCAGAGGACGAGGGATTGTCCGGTTACCATGGCGCACCATCCCACGTCCGCGAGCGAGACGGCGAAGTAACCGGGGTAGATGTTGAATATGAGGAGGATATAGCCGAGACCGAAGGGGAGGATACCGACTGAGGAGACGAGGAGGGCCCAGAAGTAAAAGCCGCCATATTTCTTGAAGGTGGTGAAGCAGAGGACGATGAGCTCAATGGCATTGTACCATGAAACGGCAATAAGGCACGCGATGGCGAAGTCTTCCGCTAGATTAGTAGCTGTATTGGTGCTCCGGATGGTGGCCATTGGGTCATTTCCTCCGGTAGAGGAGGCAGTTGCTGGTACATGGATGACACAAAAAAGGGGTAACAAGGACGGGTGGGATATAAGGCAACGATATGCCTCCTACTTTGGTCTTCTTATGAAAAGGGCAGTGTTGTCATCGTTTATAAACAAGGCTGACAACAGCAAGAGACTTTGCACTAGCCAGGGCTCATGCGACAGAGTTGGAGCTACCGAGGGAGCAGGTAAGCGCTTCGTTAATATCGTCGATATCATTCGAGGCTCGATTGACCGGGGGAACAGTTCCAGAAGGTTTCTCTAGCCTCGGGGCCACTGGCTTGGTTATTTATTCGGCCACGAAGCTATGATCAGAGGCGTCCTCACTGTCTAATTTGACTTTGGCCGTCCCCGAATTGACGCACGAGGAGATTTCCAGGGTCTGATCGCGTGCTCGATTACCTAAAGTGGGTAGAGTAAGCAGACGGGCAATCGGGTATGGAAAGGACACGGCTTTTGACCCTGAACCGATCTCGGGGCCGGACTCGATGCTGACCCACTGCAGGGCTGATCTATCTTGGAATAAGGCTGTGTAATTGGGTGACGATATGCAATCCGATAGGAGCAGCTTCCACGACATCACCTCCACCCACCATGTCGAGCTATCTGTCACCTGTTTAGATCTACAAAAGTCTGCCTCGACAAAGTATGTCATGTCTCCTTATCTGTGGTCCCTGAAGCCGGCATTGCCCAACACACCCGACCAGTCAGCCTCAAACGCCAGATGTAACCATGGCTTCCAGCCTGAGTGGCCTGGGTTAATTATAGCCACTCCACTTAAAGGCCAACTCGCAAGTGAGGGCAGTGGCATGATTGGTCGCATGTTTCAGGGTCTCCGACTCTACTCCGGCGAGCTTGTTACAAAGTTAAACCTTATGCGGTTCCAGCGAATCCACTCGTCTGATTGAAATATGTCCTGCAGCCACATGTTGCGCCATCCAACGGGAGAAGATTCGTGGATCCACTCTAATCATGTCTATAACCAGTCATGGCAAGCGACACATCAGCCTTCTCCACTATATACGGACTGAAAATCTCTCAAGCTGACAGGAGACAGCATCAGCCCAGCTGCAACATGTGATAGAATCGTACATGAGTGGATTCAGCAAGCTGGACTCAGGGGTTGACTTTGACATCTATACTTTGGGCATTGGCAGCCGATGCCATCTCAACTCAACGGTGGTCTAGGCGTTCTGGCTTCAGGTTATCCCAGACGTTAGTCTAGAGCAAACTTAAAACTCATCGAGCCACTGCTGTCTGAACGCAAAGAAGGACCTGGCTCGCAGAGACGTTGCTTTGCTTGACTTATCGTTTCTCGACTTATTCAAATTAGAGTCAAGTTCAACACGGCCTTCTTTCCCCTCTGATTTTGCGAAGCCTGTTCCCCTGGGTCTGGTTTCGCGAGATATTAGAATGTCGGGTCCTCTTGCCCTCACAGATTGAAATCTGTCTGTGCTTCCCGGACTTCCTGTCTGGAGACCCCATGTCCTTCGGTGTCTCATCTGCATTATGAATGCAGAGGTATACGTCTGACTCATTCGCGCAATGGAAAGTCTCAGTCCGCCTGTGATCTACTTCTTGCTATGATCAGTCGGCAAGCCAGTGTAAACATGATGGATTTCGTATATCCAACGATACCCCGCACAATGCTTACTATTCTGTTCGATCGATGGACATTTATGGCGCCCCAGGTCCTGATCGAGATATCCGCCATGATCAACTGCTGCTGGACCCCATTGTCTGTGAGAGGTGGAGTCTACCCCGGTTATTGCGAAGGAACTGGTCGGAGGACCACTCCACCTCTTGGTTCAAACGAGTCTGAGACATGCTCCGAATGAACAGTGGTATTAAACTCCGTGCACCTTCAGTAATGCAGCGGAGGATAATTCTTATGCTTCCCTGCCCTTGAAAAGCGCGGAGCAGCAATGCATGCCTATCACATTCCTGTCCGCTGAAGTTTCGAAGGCAACTGAGTACAGAATCGTCTAGTGTACACATGGGCGACTGACGATTCAAATTGTCACAAATTGTCAAGGTAATAAAGCAATACTAAGGCACAGTTGCCATACCACAACTAGAGCAGACGAATGCTTTTATGCCATAACACTGTATGAGTTGCAGGCAAACCGTTGGCTCTGTCTGCCTCAGTCCTTGGCCCTCGAATACGTTTCAATCAGGGTGGACGATCTGTGTTAAAGCAATTGGGTAGTAAAATCCTACACACTTCGCCGTTTATTGCATTCCTCACGGGGTACTACGTCCAGCGACTCTATGTACCAACAACGACACGTTCAAGAACCAGCAGAATCATACTTTGCAGACTACAGAGAGATTTGCTCGGATCCTTCCGGACAGAATGACCTCGTGATAGCAAAATCGAACCCGATTGAAGGATCATATCCAGATACTCCAATGCTCGCTCAAAATCCGCCGCAAGTTCAACAACAACAGCTCCTATAACCACGAGGGGCATATTCCGTTTATAAACAGGGCGCAAAAGAAGAAAATCCATCCCAGCAAAACATCGGATCATCCCGGGATGAAGAAAGTGAATGCAATCCATTTGATAATAATATTGCTAATAGAATCAATGCTAAGGCGCCAACCACTTTTTGTACGTAAAAATAAGGCCGCCTGCCCCACGGGGTAGAACGTAGATCACCTATCCGCTTAGAGAGGAATAGACTCACCTCAGATATCGGATCATACACCCATTGCCCTACTCATCTGATATGTGACAACTTTGTTGGAGATGAGTGGATATACTACTCCAAGATGTAGCTCTATTACCCAATAATTTATGTAAAAGTTTCAAGCTGCTGAGAGAATTGCCAAGTGGCAGTGGTATATGAACATGCCAGTGTCTCTACAAAATCACCACAGCAGCCCAAAGACATCCCAAAATGCCACGAACAATCCACATCGCCGTCCTCGACGTCGACATCCCCCCTCGAACCCTCTACGAAACACATGGCCTCTGCAGCGCGCACTTCCGCAATGCCCTGCAGGACGCAGCCAGCCGCCTCAACGCCCTCTCAGGAAGCGACCTCAGCATCGCAGTGACTCCATACGACATCCGCGGCGGACACTACCCAGACGCCAGACACCTGCGCAAGACCCAGACACCATTATCGGAAAACAACCTCAGCATTGATGCGATCCTCATCACGGGCGGCGCGCCTGGTGTCTATGAGATCGACGAGAGGCACTGGATGCGGAAACTGGCGAAGTTCCTGCAGACTGTTTTTCGGGAGTATCCTGCTGTGAGAATCATGGGGACATGCTTTGGGCACCAGTTGATCGGGCACGCGTTGGTCGACTCCGGCGCCGGGGATGTGTATGTTGAGAAATGTCCGCTGGGGAGGGAAGTGGGGATTCATACGGTCCAGCTAAACAGGGAATTCATCGACGCGTTTTCGCTTGCGCTGGGAGGGTTACCGGATGGACAGTTGAAGATACAGATGTTCCACGGCGACCGGGTGATGGTGAAAGGTACCTCAGGCGTGTTGCCAGAGACAGCGGCGATATCGCTGCCCACACCGTGGATGAATATCGGCAGCACCCCTATCTGTCCTGTCCAGGGGGTGTATTACCCCGGCCGGGTACTCTCCGTGCAGGGACACTACGAGCTAGACTCGTTCGGGATGCAAAAGATGTGTCTTGAGTTTGCGCCGTTGCTGGGCTGGACGGACTCGAAGCTGGGGTTGTTTTTGGAGCAGGTCGGGTTTGACTACGGGAGACGGGATGACTCAGGGGCGTTTGCTTTGGCTGTGGTTTGCTTTTTGGCTGGACAATAAAAGTTTTCAATCAAACTAACTAGATAATTAGACGGAGTCGGTCTGCAAACCCTTCTTTTTCACTCCCATCAACGCCTTAATGTCCATCCATAGGCCTGTAGAAATGTCTTTCAGCGCGCCGGCACTCTCAACGACGGGATACACCACGCAGATGATGACACTGGCCCAGATCCAGATCAGCGACACGACTACCCAGCCGGTGAAGAACGGCTTGCTGTAGACATAGCTGGTTCCGAAGAGAGTGAAGGGCACGAGGATCACGGCGATGAGGATAAAGACGACACTTGCTCCCTGCGCCAGACGTTCTGCCTTGCGGACCAGGATTGGATCCATAGGCTCAATGTTCGTGTCCTGGAGAAACTCGACAATCTCATTCTTTACAGGTGCCGGCGTCTCTTTTTCAGAACCGTCGACGGCTTTCGATGGCTGCACTGTGTCCTGTGACCTTGGAGCCACGCCCTCAATTCCCGGGGCCACCTTGGCATCCACACAAGGATACTTCTTCGGAAACAGAAGGCTGAGAACCACAGCAGAGACGATCCCAACGCCAAAGGAAGCAAGATTGCCCGCCACGGCATTCGTCCCATCCATCGTCGTCTCCACGTTAATCGCCCCAGACCGTTTCATCGAGGTAACAAACCAAACCACAATGCCACAAACGAAACCGAGCCACGGCGCCACGATTGCTGCAACTGTCGACATGCGCCCCCAGAGCAGAATCAGCCCGACGGGCACTGCCGCCCCTCCCACAATGACGCCCAGCACAGTCAGCACCCAGGTGAGACTCAGACCTACTGCGTTGAGGATGCTGCAAAAGGCGGAGAGAACCAGCGCGTACAGCGCGATTCCCCAGTGACTCACCCGGACCAACGTGGCTGAGTCGGTGTCCGGGCGGAAATACGTCTTGTAGACGTCGAAGGTGAGAAGGGACGATACGGCGATGAGTTCGGCGGAGGTAGAGCTGGTGACGGCCATGAACAGCAGAATAAGCATGAGGACGGCGCCTCCCTTGCCGAGCAGGGTTATAGCCGTCGCCGGGGCGGAGAGGCCGGCTGCTACCTGTTCCGACGACAGCGGATTGGGATAGGTAGGGAAGGCCGGGTTGTTGGTCAGGGCTGCGCACCCAAGCCCCATGGCTGTTGCAAAGCCAAACGGGATGCCTGCACTGTTAGACAATAATATCACCACGGGCAGGATGGATAACCTACCGTACCACGCGATCCCACCCAGGAGATACGCCTTGACAGAAGTCTCCGGCCGCGACGCAATCGCCCGCTGCCAGTACGCCTGATCCAACCACACCGTCGTGAACCCCGCGACAAACAAATCAATCGCAAAGACCAGCCCGCCCACGGACCGGAAAGCCAGGTACGATCCGTCGGTATTCCTTGCGATGGGCATCTCCTTCGACGCCTCCTGCAGCAAGTCGTACAACCTCCCGGGACTCCCGACCAAATCACTACTCGCCGCAACCAGGAACCCAAACACCAGAATTGCCACAAACAAGACAACAGTGTGCGTGTAATCCGCAATGAATGTCGACCGCAGCCCCCCGGCAATGACATACGCTGCCACCACCGCGGGAATCAGAAACGTCGCCGCGTAGACGTTCATCCCCGTCAGCGCGGCGACGACCTGTGCCCCGCCGAGAACCAGACACGCGCCGACGAGCATGTTCGTCGCGAGCCCGTTGTACAGGTATGTCAGATGCGCGATTGTCCCGTGCCGGGCGCGAACGATCTCCGGCATGGTGTGCGCGCCGGGCGCATGGGCCTTGATCTTGATGGCGATGAGGCCGAAAAGAAGGATTTGCAGGGTGCCCATGGCGCCGTACCACATGGGCCCGCAGACCCCATAGCTGTATGCGAAGGTGGAGCTTGTCAGGAGAGTCGCGGACCAGGTCCAGGAGGAGACGATGCCGGCGGAAATCAACCCGGGCTTGACTGATCGGGAAGCCGTGTTGAACTCTTCGGCTTGTTGAGTGGAGAAGGCGGTTTTGGAGCCAGGTGAGGCCTAGCATGAAGAGGGCGAAGATGCCCCCGATGCCGATGACGATGCCATAGCCGGCACCGGGGGGAAGGACCTGTAATTCGTTGGATTGGGCCATTTGTGTGTCAGGAAAACAATGTGGTGTCTACCGTTGTTATATACTTATAGGTCTATAGTGTGATATCGAGGGAGTGATATAGATGACCCCACATAGCTTATCTTTGGAGTATACAAAGTACTAGTGGGGTGATAAGAGGTTGACGGCCACAGAACGCCCTGTAGCTTATCTCCAAGGTATTGTAGAGGTCTGATAGCAGTTGGAGTAGCTCTTTTCAGGCCAGTTATCTCTAGGTCTGGCAGTTGGGGTCGGCATTCGGATATAACAGACAGGTTTGTTATCATCCGGACATCGTTCCGTCCTACGATGATCACTTCACCTACATACTCCAACTAACGATATCACTGTCTCTCTCCAATTCGGAAGAGAACATGAAACATTGCGACCTGGGTAAATTTTAGATCGGAGGGCTGATAAGCTCGTTCGAGACAATGCATGGCAAAGTTTATGAGCCCACTGGCGTCTACTGTGCGAGGAAGTAGGTCTCTATCAACATAGCCTTGAGAATGCCGAAAAGATAGAGTGTCAGATCGAATTACTTATTGGGTCTGCAACCATTAATCGCCTTTGCCCTCCCCAGTTCGCTCTTCCATCTGGCCCCCAAACGACTAACGCCTTGATGTTGAAGCACTCCTATCCAGCTCATCATAGTTCCACCCGTTCAAAAAGGCTGTCAGCTGTGGCGACGAACTGGTCAGGGAGCTGATATCAGCTCATCTTTGTGGGGCGTGTTGCTCTCCAGAAGCGATATGCAGCCTAAATGCGGAATGATGTGAGGTTAGAGCATCTATACCGACCTTCATGGTCTAGTACCCTACCATATATGCTTAATTAAAAGATCTTGTAGCTTAGGTAGTTTCCAGAATACACTAAGGTACTTTGTTCACACCAAGCTCTTTTAGTGTGATCTCATTTGTCCTTTATGATCTGTCTGGATCGATTCCGTAGCGCCAACCTCTGCATAGCTTGGATACGTATAGATTCGCTGTCATGCATCGCTGATGTATGGTCCAGCTTCATAATAATGTACGAGGATATACAGAGACATGAAGTTACATTCTATACGCTTATCGTCCTTCGAACACGAGGACTTTGACCCAGACAGCCCTACAGATCTACTTTTGGCATTGCCAGAAGGTTACACTGATGCTCATGATAACACCCAGTGGTATTCTTTCACAGACTGGTGTACATCGTCTATAGTGCTACAGGACATACCGAAATTGTTTATTGTCGATCTCGGTTTGATCCTGCAAAATCAGCCTGCGTCATATGCTCCGATACAGAGACTTACCAGCATCCCATTCTCGATACCCCTATCCTCATCCGACTCCGCACTCATCCGATCCCTTCGCCGGTTCTCCAAGTACATATACACATACAGCGCCGTAATCGACACCAGCTTGACCATATACCCCACCAGCATCCTACCCAGTCAGCATCACTCAGCCGCCACGTAAAGACTGCCACTCACGCAATATAAGCGCTCCGATACCCCGGCGCCTCGCTCTCCCTGAACGTCTGCGGCCCAATGATATTCCCCACGCAGTACCCCGTAAACAACAGCGCCCCGGTAACCTGCTTCTTGGTATACCCGGCAACATTCGAGCTCACCATCGTCAAACTCATACTGAACCCGAGACCCTGGAAGTAGCACAGCCACAGCCCCACCAGGCGACCCCATTTGCTGGTATCGGGTAGGCCGACGAGTAGTCCTGAGCCAATGATACAGATGCTATTGGCCACGATCATACATGCACTGCGCGAGTGGAATCTCTCCCCGTATGTTGTTGCGATCCAACCGCCTACCAGCAGCGCGAGGAATTGCACCGCCCCGCCGGGGATCTGTAGGTATTGCGTGCCGAGAGTATCGAAACCAAAGGAGCCGACGATGATGGACGTGAACTGCCAACCTGTCAGAAGCTCTCGCTTGCAATGGAACCGGAAAGCTGAAGCATACACTCGTCAACGCAGAGTTCGGCACCTGCGCCCCAACCGCCATCACGAAGAGCAGCCAAGTCTTGGGATCCCGTGCGGCCTGCCAGACCTGCTCCCACTTGAAGTGGTGATTCTTGACGCCCTGCTGGTTTCTGGCGACGCGGTTGACGGCGATGGCTCGTTCCCTGGGGGTGAGGAATCGCGCGGTGGACGGGAGATCAGGTAGCAAGAGCAGGGAGAGGATCCCTGTCGCTATGGACACCGCACCGAAGATGAGGAAGACGTACATCCACCGCGGTAGACCGGAGGTAATGTGTCCTACTGCGTAGCCAATTAATCTATTTCACCTCAGTAGAGTTGACAAGAGAATGGTGTGATGACATCTGGCTTACCCCCCGAACATCGTCGCGATGCCGTTAGTGCAGTAATACGCTTCTAGCCGCAGCGGCTGCTCCTGCGCTGTATACCACATGCTCATGAGGAGGACAAAACCGGGGTTCACGACCGCTTCGACAAGGCCCAAAAGGAAGCGGTTGGCGGCGATGCCGGCGAAGTTGTGGCAGGCGGGCGTGGTCATCAGCAGTGCGCCCCATACTATGAGTTCGTTAATATTCATCCACATCAGTTCTAAAGCGACGATATACTGATGGTAGTAATGGACAGGACCTTCCCCATCGGAAGTCGCTGCAGGGCATATCCGGCCGGATACTGGGCGATCAGGTAGCCAAAGTAGAAAATTGAGCCAAGCCAGGAGTAGTCCTGTCCGTGGAGATCTGTGCCTTGTTTGAGGCCGTACACCGAGGCAAAGTTGAGGCTGTTTTTGTCCAGATACTACGCGATCAGCGACAATCAACGTGATTGGGAAATACGCACCTGGAGCATGTATATCGCCACTAGCAGCGGAATCAAGCGAGTGTCGATCTTGCGGAGGACCCTTTTGGCCTCTTCCGGGGGATATTCGAGTTCTTTCGACTGCTTGTAGACATCGTAACTGTCGTCTTTATCGGCCGAGGGATGAGAGGATAGAGATGAGCGCACTTCTGCCTCGACTTTGTCCGGGTCGGATGAGCGCATTTCTATAGTTGAACTGGCTTGAATAAGGCGGTACTGCGGGCACTGTGTCTCTGTATTTATACTTCTCAGACAGTCCTCTGGAGTAGATCAATCATGAGAAGCCCACACCTGGTAAAGTCTTTTCCCGATTTGATAGACGTGCAGGAACCCCGCCCTGATATTATAGCCAGCCAATACATCCACATCAAGCGCAAACGAGGACAATTCCTTCGAGAAACTTACTGCAATGTCCAACGGGATGTGTTGATGCATGCCGTAATAGACAAACTAAACGGTCAATAAGCGCGTCATCTGCAACTATAATCACGACATCGGGGCCGCGATGGCGTCTTAGTGGGATGGTTTTCGCCATTGACAGCAAATCAAGGCAGTTATACATATTTCACATTAGATATCTATCCAAGTGTGTAAACTAACATTTCATATCAATGCTTTAAGCTCACGCTGAACAAGCAACCTTCAGCAAGTAACCAGAACCCCTGAAGACGCCGGCACGTTGTCACTCAATGTTCAGCCGTAGGTAGAGGAGCTCGCCTGGTCAGTGCCAGATATAGCAAAGTTGAGCCGGTAGCTTTTTTTCACCTGGCGGCTGTAGGTCGCACGGTCCCTGTTTTCCTATAGTGTGCTCATGGACTGTGATGGAGTAAGTCACTGCCCGTATAGTGTGTGCGATCAAGGAGGACGAGGTGACAATTGTGACGGTAGGTTGAGACATAACTAGAGCGTTGCTCGAGTCTCTGGCAGGCTTACATCTCCGTATAGCCTTTGCATCATCGCTCGTTGCCAGCCAACGCGTCGGAGAAAGTCTTGGCTGTAAACGGATTACCCAGGTGCTGGTTAGCTCTGGGGGTTCGCAATGCGTGTAGTCAAGTGCCATGATGGATTAAATCACTTCTGTCACTATTTCTGCAGCAGATTTGCTGCAAGTGTCTTTCGCATGTATACTCGCCGACAAGGTACGGAAATCCTGTGCAATCTGACGACGGTCTTGACCTCTAAGCGCGAAAGACTGTAATGGGGTGTTTAGTGGATGGGTAGAATCCTCAAATTACCCTTAACAGAATCCAATTGAAAGTTGATAATACAAGACAAGACAAAGGCATCCAGTTGTCTTCGACAGCTTAGTGCGCAAGAGCCTTGGGTGCAGCCAAGTAGATAGGGAAACGCCCGTTACTAAATTGTGAACCAAAGCAACCAGTAGCTGTATACACCTGATTGCAAAACTGTTCCTATGTTCTGTTATTGCACAGTATGAGATTTATCGCTTAGACGCAGTATGCTTTACAACTCCTGTAGCAGGCATAGGACCCCTACCGAAATGCCCCAGCTTGATATCCTTACTCCTTCCTACTTGAAGATCTCCCGGAAGATCCTGTTCACCATACAACAACGCAGGACGGCACCCAGTCTACCTCGATCAGCCGTACAGTTTATCGGATACCTGTACGATAATCATTCTTCCGGTGTGGATATCGTTTGAGCAGACTTACAGCCAACATGAAACCAATGAGTCCTATGCTGTATTCTTTCGAAATATGTACATTTCTAATTTGTGAAGAATAGAACACGGCATTTTGGCACCATAGCATATCTTGCAAGGTACGCTGGTAAAGTAAATAGAACCTCTTCAGTCTGGTCAATCTCACCCAATCCTGCAGATGCGAGTGATCAATAAATTCAAGCATTAGGTTACACCGCAGGTAAGGCCTTGCAACTATCCTTGGTGACATTGGACAGGACAGGTCGGTCTGAGAGATGCAATGGACATTCATTCTAATCAAAGACACTAGGCCAGTTTGGTGCTCATTTATACTCCATGGCTCGTCTGCAATTTGTGGTAAAGATCTGGGAGAATTGAAGTATACAGTCACATTTCATGGGTGTGTCCTCTTAAGCACCTGGTCGATATTTGGCTTTGGAGATAAGGCTGTCCCTCTATGTAGGACATTTATTGCTAAGTGTCTCCTGACTGCTTCTTCAGCCTGTAGTACTTTGACACAGCTAAGGCAATACATCATATATGCGGTGTTAACTCTACTTAGCACAGGAGTATGTAGAAGTAGTTTGAAAATAAACATACCCAGAACAACTGTCTAGTCATATTATCTAGGCCTTAATGGCTTCTATGTTTATTACCCAAGACGCAAGATACATCATCAGATACCAGATTCTATTTGGTGATCAAATCAACGCTGGCATGTGTGACCAGCCTGATCTCAAATGATAGTAGCATCAAACACCTAAGTCACATCCCACATGTGTATCTCTATAGTATTCTATCCAATTCATCATATCCGCGCAACTTCAATTCTGGTGCGATCAGCACAAGGGAAAGGTATATAAAGGGGTTAATTCCAATCATAGACTTGATTGATTCTTTCCAGTGCGCTTCTCAGCCTTCCAGAGAAACATATCTGGTCAGTGTCTTTTCTCTTCATGTCATGTCCATGCATTAATACAGTCAGATCTTTCTTAGTTACTCAAACGATTCTCACCACATATCCTGTACGTTCTACCTCTGCCAAGTGAGTTCCCCTTATTGCCTTCAATGAACGGTCCCAGAGTGTGGTTAATAATCGGTAACAGCCACCAAAATGACATCCGCAATCGAAGCAACCTATCGTTGGGAACCTAACACCTACTCTGCTGTCTACCACGGCAAGTTCAACTACAGACAGTACGCCAAGGAAGAAAACATCTGGGCCGTGTTCCCAGCCGGCCTCCGCACCGGCGCTCTTCTACACACTGGCAACATTCACAAAGAATTCTCAGGGAACTGAGAATGCGCCCTTCCAGGGTCTCCAGCCTAAGCTGATCGTGGACCATGAGGCTCGAACCTTCTCAGCCAAGGTCGAGCCGGACAGTTCGGTAGAGCAATACTACTGGTTTGAGGGTACCTGGAGTGATGACGGGCGGACGCTGGAATTGCAAATGTATAACAAGCCTGGAGATAAGTTGGACAAGTACACACTCCGGCGCCAGAGGACTGCTTAGTGTGTGTGTCAGATAGGCCTTTTTTATTGCGTGGAAGGTGCCTTTTGCCTAGATCACAGTGATATATTTTAGGAACTGATGGCCATGGGTATGAAGTGAGGATTATAGGCCTGGGTGTTCTATAATTGAAATTCTGACTAATTACATAACCATAACAATCATTCCTTGTCAGTCGAACAACTACATCCCCTCCCGATATTCTAGCAGACAACGACCCGCCCCACCCATAGTTTATAGTATGGATGGAAGGGTACTCAACTGGGAATCTACATCATATTGAGAGACATTAAGCGGGTTCATCTGCATCTTACGCGGTTTGAAGAGAAATCCAGTGGTAAAATTTATTGTTTCAAAGTATGGTACAGTAGCATTCCCACGAATCCATCATTATCATCCAAGGTCGTCACTCATATCGTATGATTTATTCCTCGGGGTGGTCACCAGTGGCGCGGCCACCCTTGCGACCAGCCTCACGGGCACGCTCCTCACCGGGCTGGAAGCTACCGCTGGAGGCCTGGCCACCCTTGGAAGCGATGTCTCTCTGTAAGTAACAAGTTAGTCAGTATTGTTGGAGGACAAGGATTGTTGTGAAGATGAGAAGACGTACCTGCTTCTGGGGGTCCATGCTGGCGAAACCACCCGAGTGGCTAGACTGGCCTCCCTTGCGAGCAATGTCCTCGACCTCCTCACGGGGGCGGTTGGCAAAGTTTCCGGGGTTGTTGGATGCCATTTTGTGTAGATTAGAAGTGGTAGAAGTGATTCGAGTTGTGGAAATTGGTTGATAGATGCTTGGTTGTTCTGAAGTCTGATCTGATCTGATGATTGTAATGGATCAGGGCGAGGGAGATGGGGCTATTTATGCCTGAGAGAGCGAGCTGACTACATGATGATGTATCCTGCCTGGCTGTCACTGATGCAGCTCGTATTCCCTGTTGGGAAATATTGATTGACCTGTTGTATCCACTCTTGCAGTTCGATTGACTGCGTTCAGGATTCTGAGATGAGGTCAGTCTACATCATCAGTGGGGCCAATTATGCTGGGATGTCAGATCACAGCCATTAAGGAGGTAGTCTGCAGCAATGACAGTGAATGCTGAGACGTTTGACTCTTTCAGAATGCCAGGCTCCTGCATCTTCCTGAGGGGATGAGACATGGGTGATGGCAGATCCACAGGCCTGGGCCCACAGAGCTGGGACAACAAAGCTGGTTAACTCTGGGGTAGACTTGTTGATTGACCAATCATTGCTTGTTTCAGGCATGTAAACCTCACTATGACAACATCCGACCATCCCTCATTATCCATAGTGCTCCTCGGAGATTGCTCTTTTGACATGAAATCAGCCAATGCGAGCAGGATTGTAGACACATCACATCGCTCAGCTAGAAGAAGAGGAATACGTGTCATCTCAAGTGATTGCTATCATGGCGGTCATCATTAATCATTATTACCTCATTCAGCCTGCGTCGAGACAATGAAGATGCCGCTAGTCTTAAAAGGGTAATATTGCATATACTTTGGAATGCCAGACCCACTTGAGCTCACTCTTATTGTATTGTCATTATTGAGCAACTTGCTGGGGAACTTTCCAGAACCGTCATTGACCTGAATTCTCCCAGTTCTGAGCGATTTCATTGACTGCAATCTGCATACTCCTCGAGTCGTTGTCTATGATGCTTGGCATACGGAATGGAGGGGAATAGCACGTGATATCCCAATCCGGACTAGCAGCTGGTGAGCTTATGGCATGCCTTAAGTTTGCCTGAGGCCACTATTGGACAGTTCAGTTGGTATAGTCATTCTTCCCCCTTTGTGTTTCACCGTCCTCTTCGGATTTCACCTGCAGCAAATCCGCTGGATCAGAAATCAAGTTGTCTCTTACACTATTTTCAAAGCACACGCAGCACACTATTAGCCTTCAGAAGTTCAGAACCGCAAGTCCCATCCAATCTGAGGTCCTATCTTGGGCAACTCATCGATCACGGTCTGTACGTCTTTATCTCCACGGCCACTCAGCACAACACGAGATTCTTGCCCGGTCCCAGCCGCTTGGCTGCCTCGACTGCGCCCCAGACCGCGTGGGAGGTCTCCAACGGGGGAATGATGCCTTCCAGCTCGCTCAACAGTCGGAAACCCTGCAGAGCCTGCGCATCTGTCGCCGAAAGGAATGTCGCCCGGTTGCTCTCCTTCCAATGAGCTAGTTCTGGTCCCACGCCGGGGTAATCCAGTCCTGCAGACACTGAGTGAGTGTCGGAGATCTGTCCATCCTGGTTCTGCAGGACATAGGTCCGGACGCCATGCAGAATCCCTACCGAGCCTCGACTCAATGTAGCCGAATGCCGTTCCGTGCCCAAGCCGTCACCTGCGGCTTCCACACCAACCAGCTGGACGGAGGTATCCTTGGAGAACGGATAGAACATACCAACCGCATTGGAGCCGCCCTCGGCGCAGGCAACCACAGCATCCAGGCTCTTGCCCAGCTCTCGCAGCTGAGCCCTAGTTTCCTCACCGATCACGCTTTGGAACGTCCGCACCATGGTCGGAAAGGGATGAGGCCCGATCGCAGACCCGATAATATAATGGTGGTATCCAGGCGCTCAATCCACGCACGGAATGCTTCATTCACGGCATCCCGGAGCGTGCGCGACCGTGATTCCACGGGGACAACAGTGGGCCCCAAATAAGCGAATCCGGAACACATTCAAGGCCTGGCGCCGGACATCCCCTGCACCCATGTAGATGGTGCATTTCATGCCGAATTTGGCACAGTCAGTAGCAGTGGCGACCCCGTGCTGGCCAGCGCCCGTCTCCGCGATGATCTCCGTCTTCCCCAGTCCGCGAGCAATCAGGATCTGGCCCAGGGCGTTGTTGATCTTGTGGGATCCAGTGTGATTGAGGTCTTCCCGCTTTAGCCAGATATTCGCGCCGCCGGCGTGCTCGGACAGTCTCGGAGCGAGGTGCAGGCTGGAGGGACGGCCCATGTACTGATAGTACGATCGGTATTCTTCCCAGAATGTGGGATCGTTCCGAACGGCCTTGAAACCGGCCTCAAGTTCGGCCAGACAGGTGGTCAGGGCCTCCGGGGCGTATTGACCGCCAAAGACACCGAATCGCCCTGATCCATCGGTCGTCGTAGCCGCCTCTCCGTCGACAGGAGGCTGGGCGACTGCATTTGTCTCGATCGCCGCAGGAGGATCTCGAGTAACCTTTCTTTGTGTGATCTGCGAGCAATAGTCCTCCGCCGCCCGGGCGGCCTGTCCGGCTGGGGCGTCGTTGAGAATCGGAATCACCTGACTGCCGATGACGGCGCCGTCGGCGATGGAGGTCACACTCAGGAAATGCTCGCGCGTGCTGATTCCAAACCCAACGGCCACGGGGACATTGCCGGAGAGCTCCTTGACGCGCTGGATGAGGGCGGGCAATCCTTCGTTGAGGGTCCCGGTGGCGCCGGTGACGCCCATGCGGGAGACAAGATGAATAAAGGAATCGGCCATGTTGCAGAGGGCCTTCATGCGGTCGTCGGTGGTGGACGCGGCGATCAAAGGGACGTACGAGAGACTGTCAATGGATTAATTTAGTTTGACTAAGAGGGTAGTGGTCATTAGTACCCCGTCTTCGTGCAACCATTGCGGAATCGAATCGCTTCTTCCGGGGGCAGATCAACGATAATGAAGCCATTGACCGCGGCCTCAACGCAATCCGCCAAAAGCTTCGACTCTCCATATCGCAGTATAGGGTTATAGTAGCCCATAAACAGCACCGGAGCCTTTAACCCATTTCTCCACGCGGTCCCAACCATGTCCAACATCGATGTGATTGTGACCCCATTCTCGAGGGCCTTCAAATTCGACTTTTGGATGGTCGGACCGTCTGCAACGGGATCGGTAAAAGGAAGACCCAGTTCGATAATATCTGCCCAGTTTGTGTCAGGATCAATTCAAACACTGTGGATTAAATGACTCACCTGCTCCCCCGGCCTGCATACCCAGCATGGTATCCGGTGCTTCCTGCGCCGTGGGGAATCCAGCCGTCACGTACGTGACCAGCGCTGGACGGCCTTCCTTATGGCATTGGGCAAAGATTTGTTTGAGATAATCCATAATGAATCAATTGTCTGGAGTGAGAGAAAGGTAGAAACCACGAAGTGGAACATGATTTGCTCTAAAATAGATTATTCTGATTGACTGGTGAGCCATATGTCTCTCTACCTTCGACACCCCCAATTGCGCGCCTTCTGTATACTAACGAGAACTGGGACTAGATGTATGACTAGCCGGGTTTATGATTGACCTAGAGGACCAGAATTTCCTAAAGGGCATGAGGATGACAGATTATTATTACTCTGGACAGGTGCTGTCCGAGCACTGGAGACTTTCGCATTGTGAGTGGAGTGTCTCGAGGAGCAATGAAAAGTCATGGTAACGATATCATAGATATACAAAGAAGAATAGAGTATTCTGCCATCTATGCATATTGCAATCATCTGAGACTCCTATCTACTCAGCTAAAATGTCAGGAACCCTCCTCCTATCCATACTTCGAGAATATATTCCTTAAAGATCATCAAAGAATGCCTGTGTTGACCTTAGCCAAAGCACTTGCCTTTGTATACCACATTTCTGGGCAAACATAACCATCTCGATGCTCTTGAGCCTGGTCGATTTGGTTGAATGTGTTCCTTTGAGGTCCGTCATCTTGTTAGGAACTGCTATGTGTATATAGACATTATGTTCTTCACATACAGGCATGTTGCCAATTGAGCAGGTGACATGACAAATGCTTGCTGACATTCTCTTATTCTATATTTCTATTGTGCTTTGACAATATTTACTGTAGTCTGACTAGTGTTCATTCAGTTCCTTATATCTATGATGCTGACAGAGGTGTGCTCTTTGCAGACATAATTACTCCCTTCACCCTCAAGTTACCTACAGGAGAGATTGTTGCTACCTGACGCTTCATCTATCTTAATCTCCCCATCACAAACACAAAGCTCGTTCAGTATCGGCAACAAAGCTCGTTCAGTATCGGCATCTGGGAACTATATCTCTACAATAATCAAGCAAGAATGGACGTGAACGCTCTTTTAACCAAAGAAGAGACCTGAATAAGACAATGCCCTGGACACCGTCCAGTCTCATCGTTTGGCGGTCAGTGTCTACACTAACACTCATCGCATCACGGCGCAAGCCTTTGATCAGGTGATAATTTTAGTGGCCAGTGGTCAAATGCTCAGCCTCACCTGTCTCCGGTCAGCCTTGCGGATGGGCGGGGAAACATAAACCATCAATGTCTTCTTTAGATCGCAAATGTCAGCAATTCTTCAATACATTGGATGACCAGCGGATCGCAGAATCTGGTTGCTTCTGGAGTCTGGGCGGCAGTGAGGCTGACATTAACGATGTTGACTCAAAGCGCTTCATACTTGGAAAAAATGTCAACGTTGTTTATGAACGCGGGAAGAAGTGCTCCCCGATATCAGGACATGGCCTTGCTTTACCCTCGCTCTAAGCGACTACAGCATGCACTATGCGAGTATTTCATCGTCATTTTAAATATTTGCAAGCATGCTGTGGAGTTTCTGCAAAAGTCCATGTTATCACAGTTCTCATCCGCTATTTCGGACTCTTCTTTGGCGTCTTTCGAGAGAGAGCTCCAACACTGGTCAATCGTC
>JAABUG020129064.1:0-21050 GCA_011319215.2 Scortechinia acanthostroma
GCGTTGGAACCTGATCCGTAGCGAACAAATATCTGGGAGCCCGTGCCCCTTTTCCACCAGAAAAGTACTTCCCCGTCTGAGAGGACCAAGTCATCCTTAACCTGTGCTTCGAGCTCATCGAGCTGCGTCACGTCATCGTAATCGCTATGGCCGCTCCCCTCGACTTCGTCCATAACGTAGTCCGGGAGGCTGCCCTCAAATAGTGAAGGATGTTCTTCCTCTTCAATGGACTGGATGACTCGCGGGCCAAATTCCTGTTCCACTGACGCTGGATTTATATTCCAGTCACGTGGCAGCGAGAATGCCTGGTTGAATTTCTGAAACTCGGAGTGAGCATAGTCAAATGCTTCCCAGGCAGCGTCCGCGCTCCGGTCTCGCCTAGCCACTTCCAAAGCCGTTAACCAGTTACTGTACCAAGTGTTATATGCCGTGACCGGTATGACGCCTTTGTCTTCGGCGACCCCATGATTCTTATTGGCCTCTTGGATTTTCTGGTTCACCTCTTCGAAGAATTGGGTTGCGGCGTTCATATCAGGATTCCCGCTCAAGAAACCAGCCTTGAGCTCTTCGTGAATTGGTCTGCTAGTTGCCTCTCGGATGATGTCTGCAACCCAAGCATCGGGACCTTCAAGCGGGGAACCACGTCTTTTCTTCCCAACAGCAGGAGGAGCTGCGACAGAAGGATCGCCCCCGCCGGAACTGTTGGTAGGAGGCAAGGTCTGAAGACCAGAAGTCGACTCCAGCCCTCCATCCACGTTCACATGAGATGGGTTGGGAGCGGAAGAAGAGTTGGAGGATGGCTCAGTCATTTTGCAACGAAGAGTAGAAGATTGATGGACAGTATGATCAGTGGAAGGACTTCGAATCAGATTCAATTCTTAATGATCAATTGACCCAGGTAGAAATGGAATAAACGATACCTATATATACAAAGAGAGAGAGAGAGAGAGAGAGAGAGAGAGAGAGAGAGAGAGAAAGGAGGGAAAGAGGATGGGGAGTTTGCTTTCGTGTGCCTGTTGCCGAGTATCGAACTTTGTGTACTTACGTTTGTTTCCGTATGCAGAAAAGTATGAAGAACGAGAGAGCACCAAACAACGAAGAAACAAAAGCAGTGGAGTAGGATCATCCTCCAGCTCATAAGTTACAGTAAAGGAATATGTCCTATAGCCAAGCGTATAGCACACGATAAATACCGCTACCCTTGTCATGCCGGCCTCTGACCGTAGAATCTATTGTAATGACGATGGACTGTAATCAAACCTAGCTTAGGTACCTTGCAATGACATTTCTGGATTAGGATGCTCCAAATGCTGGCTAGACCTAAAAATGCCGAAGTAGATCGTAGATGATATTTGGTAACTTACAGGAATCGTCCAGGTATCAATATGACTGCGTATTGCCTTTCTGGATCTTCTTGTGTCATTGTACTTTCCTCTTGTCCAAGCACAACCCGAAACAATGGGTGTTTCAATGCCTTGGTCTACTGTTCACGTATCCAACTTATTCCTCAGCAGGTAGGACCACAATACAGCTTCGAAGTTTACCGTATACTTACAGATCTAGTACGATATCGCATGGTTACCACCGAAGCGCACAAAATAGGTGCAATACCAGCTGCTCATTGACGAAGGCTCTACCCCCACCCATTGCGATGGAAATACTGTTAGCCAATTTGTCTATGCCGACGACATCACCGTACCTGGGTAACGTCTATACTGGGAAAGAATGCCCGCTCAGGAACCACCATAGCCATACCCAGCGCTGGAGTATGGCCAGCTTCCTCCATAGTCATCTATAGACCTTACTAGGAAAAACCCTGGGAGCGTAGCTCCGGTCCTCTAGCACCTCCACTGAGGCTGAGTTTATGGCGTATTCCACAATTCCATTGCATACAGCGGTCGATTCGTTTCTACTACCGTAGAAACAGACATTGTGTTGATAGTGTAGCTTTCTATCGCCGCTCTGATTATCTACTCTACTGAACGCATAAATGTTCCCTGTCTGGAGGTAGTCAAAAGAAGGCGGAAAGACTCTGCTGAATTCTGGTATGGTAGCGGTAGTGCTTTTCTAGAAATTTGAGCTATTTGAGCTATTGGGATGGTCCCACTTCTTGATGAACCGTAGTAATGGCCGGAATGCCAGACCTGCAACCTTGTAGGATTGTAATCACCTGGTCAAGTGTGTCGGAGCAGCGAAGACCACTTGTCTGATAATACTCGGCTATGGACTTCCACCTCTCTATCTCTTCACCAGAGGCTTTGATGGTTGTGATGGAGTCGTCGATGAGTACTTTCAAGTTAGCAATTTCCTGCTCCAGGCCCTTTCTCACTTGTTCCTCTTCCTCGGTGCGCCTCCTGATCTTTTCCAATTCTTCCAAAAGCGCTGCATTCTCGTTTTTGAGAACCATAACCTCCTTCACAGAAGACGGCGCAAGGGAGTTCTGCACATATGGAGAGGGGAGGGTTAACTCATGGCGTATTGAACCAAGAAAGGGACGTTCTCACATTCAACTGTGATTCAGGAAGAATAGCCCAGAAGGAACGGCCCAGCTCTGCACACAGGTGCATGTATACTCCAGTAGAGTGTTTACTCAATTGCTTCTCAAATAGAGGTTGCAGTGACGGATCATTGATATGCCATGCATATGGAGTGTCCTCTTCGGTCTTCAATCGGATGTCAGAAGCACTCACACGAACTCCCAGAGTTTCCGCTGCCATTTGTCAATTAGATGATAGCAGACATAGAATGGAGGGCACATACCAATGTGGTCAGCCAGGCGCTGGCGGCATATCAACCGCCACGAGGATCGTTTTTCGTTAGGACTTTCCTTGATGACACGATTGTCCTTTAGAGCCATACTCGCTGAGTTAGTTTGATGTCTGAACGAGAGGATATCAGGTATGAATTTCGTTTCTGAGGGATTGGCGAGCAGGATTATGGACAACAGAAAGCTATATATACTAGCATCGTTTGTTCTGTAAGGCTTAACAGACAATGAGGTAATTCAACGATGCTCTGCCAGTGATGCTGGAGATCAAACTTCGCTTTGTAATACAGAGTATACTCCAGCACGAATGACGCGATAGCGATTCTTCGTAAGTTACGGGGTAAAGAAAGACAACCAATCCCTTCCTTCCCGCCAGGGCTGAAACTCTAGCTCGAACAGTTCAACGTCTGACGCGACCTTTCCTTTGACAAGCTGACGCATCAACCTACGGATACGACGACATGCAGAAACTGTTACGTTATTTAGCAGTGGAATCTATCGGTTCGCGGACCGTGGGTGGTTCAGGATAGTACAGAGGGTGAAGGTTGGCCGCAAGCAAGGTAAACGAAAATGCCGGGGAACCTTACCTGTCACTAAGAGCTTCCCTGTACGACTCTTGAGCTCCGACCTCAGCAGTTGATCCCAGTCTGCCCTACCACTATATCCCGTAATAAGCTCATGGTCACCGAGTTTCAAAGGCGCTTTCGTGGGGTGAACAGCCATAGGGTCGTATATCGTAACTTTCAGCATCTATGTCATGTCAGATTCCTCAAAACATAAAATCATTGGACTGAACAACTACTCACGTATCCATCGTCCTCCTTAACCAACTGTTGCAGCCAATCCCGCCCACCTTCCCAGTCACTGCTCCGATCCAGTTCCCACACAAGAGAGATCTTCCGGGTACGGACCTCTGCTTTGCGACGGTTCTGTAATAGTTCTTTGATATAAGGAAGCTGGGCAGCAATCCCGATACCGCTCGTAATCATCAGGATATACCCATAGTCTCCTACCTCTTTTGCGGGTCCGCAATTGTGGACCGAAGAAGGGCCGAATGGGCCGTCGATCCAGGCCCAATATTCACGATCAGGCTCTACATGCTGTAGTAGTTTCCTCGTGAAGCCATTACGAGCACGGAACATCAAGGATATTGACTCCGCTTCTCCTTCAACATTGTCCTCCCACCAGGTGATAGAAAAAGGATGGGCCTGTAGTAGGTAAAAGAGCCCCAAGGACGGTACACCCAGGTTGACTCGCTCCCCCGCTCGCACCGTCCAAGGACGCGGGAGCTGCAGCGTGACAAACATGATATCCTCTCCATATTGCTTTGCTACCATCCGAACTGATCTCTTTCCCAAAACGAAATTTCGGAAAAGCAGTCTCAGCGCATGAAAGGCGCTGGTTACCGTCAAAGTGCTAACACATACCCAAAGGTGTCCTCGCGACGCCGCGGTATGTTTCCAGAGCGCATAGAGAGCGACGGCAGCGCATGCAAGGTGAGTGGAGAGGAATATCTCGTAGAAGCGGCGTTTTATCACGGGGAGGATCAAGAGAGAAAGAAACATGCATGCACCCTGTCAACTGGTCAGCAAGGGAAATAAAACGGAAATGCAAGGAAGTACCAGAAAACCGTAAAAATGGGATTTATCTGATAGCCTCAACGTCGTGCTTTGACAAACGATTGTGACATGAATGACAGCCTGCAGGACTGCCATGATACCCGTCAAACGATGTATCAAGGCATATGTTTTCAGGGCCGTTCCGACGAGATGCGCGCCGAATTCACGGCCGCCGGAAAAATAGAGCGGGAAGAGATTGATCAGAGAGAGGTAGGCAGCACGAGTGCCTGCTTCAGCAAAAGAGTGGACTCCAAAGAGGTTAAAGAATGCGGTAACACCAAAGTAAACGAGAATGAAGGAGACGTGTACTGGAGACAAGTAGTCTAGGCCCATGAAGCGCCATGGGAGCCTTGGGTAGGCGAAGTACATGAGGAAAATGTGACGGATACTTTTATCACCAAGGAAGGAACAACGGCTTAAAAGAATCAAGGGTATAGACCGAACGATGCGGTGAAAAATGAGTGTCACGACAAGGGCTGCGAGAGTGAGGAAGTAAATCTGTAAGAGCTCCATGAGATAGAATGGACCTATGTGGGCAAGTCTTGGAGAAAGTATTATACAGGTGGGCAGGGTCATTTATACTTCTGCTGCGAGAATAAAACTGACCAAAATTATTGTTGGAGTGCGCTAACTGTAACGCTCGTCACGTATTTACAAACCACATGTTTTAAACGGCAACCTCTTCCAAGAAGCCACTACCGTTGCGCTACCATTGATTGATCCCTCGCTAAACTAGATCGACGTCCTCCTCTGTGTCTGGGAGTGACTGGTAGGTCCCAGTCTCCGATTCGCTGTCGCCTGAATTGCTGCTGCTGGTATGTGGAGTTCTTCCTCCTACGTTATCCAAAAGTTCGACCTCGCAATCTATTGAGCTGCTAAAACCTTCGGCTAAGCGCGTAAAAAATAGCAGCAGTTGTATAAGGTCTTTTCTCTCCTCGTCGGTGATGCGAGACTGAATGAGCTGTGAATCAAACAGCCGATTCACATATGGATGATATACTTCCTGTTTTTTTCTCGAACAGTCAGTCAGTCTGGTCTTTTCTGTCAAATCTTCAATCGGTTTGCATCACCAAATCTCGGTCAGGTGGCGGCCAGGAACCATTGTCGGTTGAGTTGTAGACGAATAACTCTTCTCCATTTCCAACGAGGACGTAGACTTTGCAACCTTTTAGGAGGGACAATTCAAAGGCGGCTTGTATGATGTGGTCTACGCGATTCTTGAAATCCTCGCTGTATTGTCGACCTGACTGCGACATTCTGAGAGAAGCGTCGTATTTGTGGCGAATGTCTGTAAGAACATGTGGAATTTAATTAAAATGCGGTTCAATAAACCTCACAACAGGTTGGGAATCTACATAATGGCAGGAATTTCACCGACTATATACGGTATACGCACAGATGAGCTTTCGAAAGTCATTGGCATGGCTTGATATGCCACCTACCCCCTGGGAATCCTGATGTAAAGGAGGACAAATACTACTATACCAGATATTGGAAAAGAAGAGCAATAGCATCGGAAGAAAAGAAAAAAGGTGGGGGGGGGGAGATCGCCAAACATACATGAGACGCTACGGAGAAAGAGAGAAAAAGGAAAAAGAAGAAAAGTAAAACGATGAAGGTAGAATAAGAAAAACACAAATGAAAAGAGCTTTCCCCACAGTAGCAAACCGAATCAATGGATGTTCTCTTTCCCAATGCGGACCTTTTTTCTTGCCTCCCCACTCATCGATCTTGAGGACCTACGTTTCCTGGTAGCTGCTTGTAAAGATACCGCTTCATTGTCGCAGTTTGGACATGGCGCCGCAGCTGGCTGGCCGTGGTCTGGCCGTCCAAAAGGATGATGAAGTTCGGCAACAAATGAAGAGATACTTCTCGGAAATCCACTGATTCTCCATTGCTCATAGCGATTGACGCGCATGTGGATATCCAAGGTCTCATTAGGATGGCGAACCAGAACAGATACAGGTTTGCGATACCGTTGGCAAGACTGACAAATATCTTCAAGACCACGAAAGCCTCCCAGTGCCCCCCTATCAGTGATAAATTCCAGACCGTCCGGATGGAGTTTGTTAAGAGCTTCTAGTATCGGCTTGGTTGGACCCTTGCAGCGGATGGAGCCCTGGTACCAGCAATGAGTTCCGGTAGGTATTTCCTCGGGTAGACGATCCAAGACAAAGAAAAACCGAGCAACAAGAAGCGCTGTGGCGGCTTTTCGCGCCATTCTAGCACTTCCCGGCTGCAGGGTTACTAAATTTCGATAATCATCCATGGCATCAGCATTGTCTATCGTGCACGGTATATCCTTCAGGGGAACATTAAGCCGAATGTAATCCGGCTTAACCTGATCGTCCAACTGATCTATCATCTGCAACCACTTCGACTGCGTATCCAAGTTAGACATCAGAGCGTCGAACCCTCGACGAAGAAAGCTGTCGCGGAACACGTGACGGTAATGCGGAGAGCGGTTGCAAGAATTATCGCTTATCCCCGTTCCCATTGAGATCAGCCGTGCGACGCCGTGTTTCGTCGGCCAGATCCTGCGGCTGATCCTCCGGGCAATGTTGGCAGCGAAGTTGTCTTGTAAGCCCCCATCTTGGAAAGAGCCTATGCCGCGAAGATCTGCAGTGGAAAAGTAGCTAGGCAATGTTAGCACGGCTCGAGAATACAACCCCCACTCCATCGATTGGCCTCGTGTGAGGGGGATAGAAGCTTTGGGCAACTAACAAAGGAGCTGCAGCAGTGGCTCTAGCTCTAATCAGAGTTAGAAAGCAAGACGGGCCTAATTTCCTCGAAAAGACTTACACTTTCCAGAGAGGCGGCTCCTCCTCAACACTATTAGCTCTAAATAGGTCATATTCTATGAAAGAATTGGTCAGAACGGCGTATGTGGAGGGGACGAAAGTATTTTACCGTGGTCCTTGGTATACCAGTCTGCTGCGTTAAAATTTCCGAAAACAAAAGACCTTGTTTCTTTTGCAATGCTCGCAGCGACTACGCCGAATTTGGATTGGGAATGTGATTCTGGACCTTGGCTGATGGCACTGAAGATGCAGCGCTCACCGTGGAATGCTTCACGGAGGCATGTGTCAAAGACGTTAGTGTCATAACAGCTATCATGAAGAAGCCAGGAAAGCCATTTTGGAATATCTCCCAGGATGGAATCCCGGCCGATGATTAACCGAAGGAGCCAGGAAATCACTGGCTGTCGGCGCTCCCGGAAAACCCGCCGCGCCAGACGATCAAAGACCTGCGAACAGGTGGGGACGTCCCACCCCATACCGTTTATTCCTAGGACGATGAGGCCTCCTATTATCGTTTTCGGTTAGCTCAGGCGAAGATCACAAAAAAAAAAAAGTGAACTATTTAAATCTGCATATCAACGATTCAAACGTACCAGAACTGGACCCCACAGACAAGTCGATGAGGTCATGGATTTTACAGTCCCTGCCCAAGCTCTCTTGTATGAGAAGGAGATATTCCAAGGGTATACCTCCACGAACGCCTCCACCATCTATCGCTAGTATTGTCGGGTTCATTGTTGGAGGTAAGACGTCGACAACTAATGTCGCACGTGAATGACAGATAAGGCACGTGGACATACTGAATTGATACTCCTCGTGAGAGGCTGGTGTCCCGAACAATTGTGGACATAGATCACACAAGGCATGATGGCAGGCCATGGAATGTTGTGCGGGACGAACCAAGCAATACAGACAAAACTGATTTGACTGGACGCGACTGAGCTCGTGACTCAGGGACAAAATATTCTCCTGCCTCCAGTCCAGAGACGACTGAGACCTAGAAACGATCTGGTGGGTCTGTCTGACAAATTCCCTTTCCACCAGCGTGGCCAGACTATCCACAGGTTGGGGACCCCCATACTCACGGAACCCACGACTAACGAACGAGCGATATAAGGTTTGGAAAATGGCTTGAGGGTCAAGAACTAAACTCAAATCAGAAAATGAAGCTCAGGTATCAGCCGGGGGATTCCGAATTTAGAAGTCAATTATCACAGCGAGCATACGTACATGGCATGCCCGGCGGGAAATTGTCCATTACTAGGGCGGATGCGGTTGTGGATATCAGTGTATCGAGTCGGCATCCTGCTTTAGTCATGGCCTTCAGGTAGCAGGAGAGATGTTGACTCAACCCAGGAGATACAGGCAATTGCTCCCGTGTTGCTTTGACAAAGTTGAACGGGGACGTAACACCCAAAGAGAACTGCTTCATTGCGCTCTCGAACAGCGACACCAGGTGAATTGCATTGAGCGTTGACCAGGACTCCTTCCGGGCAATCTGTACATTACGTTGATGGGCTTTGATCCAGGTACGCAGGCGATCATATCGAGTAGACCCCAACGTCTCCTGTCGTTCCAAGTAGATCATGTTGATCGCGGAGAATGATTGAGACATCTGAATGGGATCGACTTCGCTTAGTTTTCGGAAAAACCCAGTAGTAGCGGAGGTATGTCCTCTTCCCTCTAATCCTCCATCGAGCACCACAATGACTCTGGGTCGTATCGCTAGGGGGAGAGTTGATGGCCACTGATATCGGACGCAATCAACCAAGAACTGAGCCACCTCTTCCAAATCTGAGAAATCCTCTCCAAAAATACAGATCAAATCGGTAAATAGAAAAACAAGACGTGCGTAAACAAACCGCAGACCATCACGGACAGATCCAGAGCCCCAAGGAATCGGGTGATCAACCAGTCCTGGCGCACTTTGAGGGCGGCAAGCACGGTCCAGTGGGCTCTCCATCTCGCCATCAGCGAATAGTATTGGAGCTTCGGTCTCGGCAGATACAACGTCGGAACGTAGACCAATGGTTGAAGCCGCTTTAGTTCTGCGGATATTGTTTTGAGGGAATAGAGCTTGCAGCGCAGTATCTTTAGCTTTTCGACCAAAGAAGATAGAAAGCATGGGGCTCTGCTGAAATTTGTTGGCTAGCTCCCAGACCAATTGTTTGAGTCGTCCATGATCTCGAACAAAGAGTCTATCATTTTCTCCAACTCCGATGTCAAGCCAGCTCGATTCAACCTTAGGACCCATGTTGACTGTTGCGGTTATACTCGTCTGATCAATCAGGGTGACTGCAGTTGTCTTATCTAGGGCTTTCCTAGGGCATAGTCATCGCTCTGCCATTCAAGATTGCCTCATCTAATTTAACTTGTGACGACTAGCAGGCAACATACCGTAATAGGACACTCGAGCGTAGCTTCACCAAAAGAGGCATGAGGACAACATCTCATTATGGAGACTCTAGGGGGGAATATGCTTTCGTGGCTACTATCTAACGACGGTGGCTTCAGCCTGAGAGATACGAATTACTTTGTGAGGATTTATAGGACAAGCTAGTTCGAGTGAAGGGACATGCTTCCACTTCTTGTTCCATGGTACAGATCGATGCTAGTATTGTAAATATACTGTGCTATGACAATCGAAAACAGCAGGACAAATCAATACCAAATACCAGTTCACTGTAGATGTGAATGATATAGTGGTCGACGCAACCATGTTTAAGAGAGAACATTAGGGAAGCATCATGGCGGGCTGCCGCGTAGTGGAGGACATATTCTCTACAAGCACATATAGCAACCAGTAATCCTAAATGAGCGGACACGGGTTACTCAATGTCGGCTTCACTCATACAAAATGGAAGACGGCGAAATGCTAGTGTCGCGCGTATGCTTTGAGCGACAAGTGATGAGCAGCAAAGTGGAGCTTCCTGACTCTTCGAGGCGCTCGACTACAGTATCATGCTACTGTAACGACTGCTAGGGATAGATATCAGAGCACCAAAAAAGTTAGACGTGACTGACCAGTCTGCAGGGATGCTGGGTTAATAAGGAGGCAAGGTCTGGGATACAGCTAACAGGCAAACCATGTATCCTGGCACATTATCATGTTCGACTACAACCAGTATCCTTCATATTATAGCATCTCGGATTTAGCTCCCAGTGATGGACAACCCTATGCTCATCTAGCCTCATCAGAACTTCGACATGGATCTACCACTTCTATAGATGACTTTCCTACGACTGTATCTATTGGAAACGAGCCAGTCACGATACCTCCCTCTTCCCACCGAAGCTCTCCCCAGCTTCCGCCAAATGAGAGACGAAACCCCAGCAGCGATGGCAGCATTGCATCACACCAGGTAGCTCGGTAAGCTGATATCGAGGCTCATTCTTAGAATACATCTGACATCATACTAGTCTCCGTGACGATAACGATGCACTTCAGAACACCACAGAGTAAGATTATCCTTCCATCCTGTCGCGATCCAACTCAAGCCTGTCATCTCACTGATTTGAATAGTGCATTATTTCTCCGAATGGCGGCAGAAATGAAAGACGACTTGGCAAATTCGGAGCGGAAAATTGACGGTCTCACTAAAACCCTAACTGATCTCAAGAGTCAAATCGATGGTCTTTCAGACAGACTTTCCAAGGTCTCCAATCAGGTTGACAACTACGATCGACGTCTGGGCAGTCTCTCGAATATTTGGCGGCAGGAAGCCAAACGTTTTAGGAAGGGAACAGTGACCATCGAACTCATCTCAGCCAATTTCAAGCACTTGCTTCGCCGTTTGGCCAAACAATCTAACAGCATCTTGCCTCTTCTCTCTCAGAACAGGCAGACTCCAGATACGAGGGATGATTGAGGTTGCATGACTGATTTGTCACTGGTTCTACTCTATTGGAGACAAAATGGAGCTATTAGAGCATTCTTAGCCTGATTCGAAGGGTCTAGTATATCCATACTTGGCATGTGATACATTGCATCATAGGGTTGATCAAGTCGCAAACTTAGGGAAAGGGACCGCCAGTATTGTAAATCATGCTAGACGAGATACAGAATAATTCGTATCATCAGTTTGGGGATAGGCTGCATGTGTGAATAGACTCCTGTATTATACCCGATCTCTATCTTCCCGTCTCGCTGCTCAATACCTTCTAAATAGAAAGCAAATTAAACCTGAAACATAAAATATCCACTTCACCAAAGCTCACTTCCTCCCCACCAACAACTACTGGTACATAGCTTAGACGCTGGAGTCGGTCAACAACGGCGAGTTGAGGCGCATTGAACAACTTCGACAAATGCTGTTATAAAAGAGTCACCTTTGGGACGGTTAATCTTTAGCAACGATCCATTTTTAATAACAAGAGCTTGGTGATTCCTTTTTTATGTCAAGCAAATAAGACTATAAGCAAGTCTCCTCTTGAAACCCCTGCAGAAAATGGAAGCGGACGCGTCGGCCACGAGCACTTGGGACGGCGTTCTCCCAGCGGTGAGTATCAGTACATGCCTTGTATGACCATCACTGACATCGATTTCAGAACCGAGCCCTCGACAGACACAATATTACAAAACTTATCAACGACATCCATGAACGGGAACATGCATCGAGATTCTACCAAAGACATTTGGAAATACTCATCGATGAAGGAGCCGCACGGCTTCAGCAGGAGCGTCATCGCAGCAATCAACTGGAGGAAAGAGTGGCGGACTTACAGTGGACAACGGCCCAGCTAGAGTCTACCATCGCCCAGTTGTCAGATGATGGTGAAGCACTTCGGCAGTCGCTAGCCTTGGAGAGAATGAAGGTGCAAGAACTACACTCTCGGCTCATCACTCTCCTTGCCACCAATGATACATTGTCCAGCCTAGTAAGCGAGGAAGTGTCTCGGATGCCTCATGATAGCCGGGTTGATGTATACCAATTGACGCTGGAGAATCTCAGGCTTCAGGATCTCGTCAGAGAACTCCAGATCACTCATAATATGGATCAGGCTGCGCTCAAGAGCCCAGAGGAATCATTGCAAGGTCCGGACCGTTACCCTAGTGACTGCTCAGCTAGCAGCAGCGATGGGTCCTCAACAGTGGTTGGCTCAACTGGCACTTGGGAAGTGAAGTCTCCAGGAAGCTCTACGCAAGCTTGCAGCGAGCCGGCGTCTCAACCCTCAAACCACGCCGGGATGGGAGCCAGATCTTGGTATAAAGAATAAGAGCGTACAAGGTCCATTTACTTTCCCCCCTGATTCTGTACAGTACGTAAGGTACCAGATTTGCTAATATATTACTTTTTCTTGACCTTCGTAATCTTTCATAGATTTTCCTGTAACATGATTATGACGCTTGGAGTGCCTGTATAATAGGCAGGCTTACGCAATATTTATATGTAGCTCTTCTTCAACGTTACCATCTCATGAGTTCATCCTTTCGACAGCTGGTCATCCATTTTGATGCCGCATGAAAGAACGCAAAGTCCCTCTACACGCTCAGTTTAGAAGATAAACCTACCTGAAACATTTTGAAGTATCTTTACAAAGACGTGCCGAAGCAATGAATCAGAATCGATCGCTTTACTCGATCACAGAAGAGATTACGCCTCAAGACCATGAGATTCTACAACACGGCGGTACATCTTCTAATATTGAACGACTTCCCTCACGCCTCCAACGAACCAAATCATTTTCGCGGAGCATGAAGAAGCAGATTGAAGACTTGGCCTACGAAGTCAGCTACTTGAAAGCGGAGTTAGCATGGCATGCGGAGTCAAAGCAAGCCCTCCTACAGCTACAGGAACAGATGTACCAAATATTCCACAGAATGGAAGACGCATTAGTTCAAGTGAACGTCCACCTTCAAGAGGCTGAACAGCGTTACTTGAGTCTCTGGGGGATTGACGCTCACCACGACAGAAGCGGAGAAATGATCTGAAGCTTGCATATCCACCGCCATCGTTGGCATATTGACTACTAGAGCTTATGTTTCTCCGCAAGTCAAGACTGATACACAGGGGCCATGAATTTCCCTACTCGAGATGTATTTATCTGCGGTAATTCAGACTGTGTATTCTTGATATATCTTCCTATTATGAGAGTGGTCGTTACGACTATTTGAGTCGCTCCGGGGCGGAGCCTGTCTTACACAATGAGCATACATTCGCTATGATTAGACATAATATTTTGCTCACAGTTTATCCGCGGGCGGCATCCCAGGAAGTCACAAACATAACAATGATGGTGGGCTGGCGGTCGTAGGATTGAATTGTAATCTCACCTGTCTTTGTCTTTTCCTCTGGGATCTGAATAGCTTTGATTTCAGTCCCCGATAGAGTCGCTTTGCTGCACCAAGTGTTCTAGATCTGGCCATACGAATCGAATGGTCACGTGCAGTAAAAAGTTTTTTCGGGCAGAAGGAAGGAGCTTTGGGGTTGGACTAGCAACTACAGTATCGCTTTGGAAGGAATTTACGTCTTTTTACAATCCAAAAAATTAATCTTCTTACATTTCCTTTTCCTCCATCTAATCTACAGCAAGTCTATCATAATGCTAATTGAGCTAAAGCGAAACTTATGCTATACATACACGATGTCCGCTCTCGAATGACATGGAAGCTTATTAGATTATAGATCATTGTATGTAACACGGTTAATTTCATCTGCAAGGGAGATCAGTCTTGGTTAAAAATGGATTAAAACACGGTAAACCGTGGACAGGTGCTGATCACATCTCAACGGCGTCAATAGACGACAAGCACACGTGTAGATCAGAGGATCCTACGCGTCAGCCGAGGTAATGCTCGTGTGCCTCGAGTATTAGTCTTAAATGTCACTACGCCAAAAATGGATAGCGTACCATACCTTAAGATTTCCCATTACATTTCGTAGCCTTGAATTGAGTTTGCCGGGTCGATCCCGCAAACATGGTAACCTTAACAGTGAAGAAGGGTAACGGCCCACATGGAACTGCAAGCTTATGCGATTGTAGGTTGGCGTAACTGGATTAATCGTACCTTTCCTGTAAAGGAAAAAGAACATCGGCCTAAGCTCGGTAAAACGAGCAATGAGATCCGAATAATGACCAGTGAGAAACAGTAATAACGGATTGACCCTCTATATTACCACTAATATGGTCAATAGCGATTCCATTTAATTCTCACTGGGCTTAAGCGAGGACAGGACACTGTGGAGATCACTGAAATGACTCGCATGACTGACAACGCATAAGGTTCGAACCCCCCTTTCCCCCCCCAAAATCTTAAATGGACACTCAACGTAATATTACACTCAGTCATGTAGAGTAGGGCAGAATACCAGCAGATAGAATACCTCTTGCCTGTTCCTGTTTAGGCATTTAGATAGTGAGAACATACCTGAAAGTGGAAAATACACACACGCACACACACGTAGAGACAGAGAGAGAGGGAGGCAAGAGAATATGCACATCCGCCATGATACAGACATCTTGATAAGAGGCAATAGAACCTCCGCGCAAGAATGAAATCCCTACAAAGAGCTACACAATAATGACGCCTATTCCAGGTTTACTAAATTATCTCTTGGCTGCAACAACAGTCAGAGCAGAGAGGGTATGTCCTCTTTTAACTGCGATAACATATGCTGACTGGAAAGCTCCAAATCCACTGCGGCTCTAAGAACGTCGGCATTAATGCAGACCACCTCCGGTCGACGATGCACTTCCTGCAAGTCCATGGATTCTCATCTAGGTATTCTAGTGGTTGCCACAACGTCGCGACGCTACAGAAAACAGCCATACATCTGTGCAATCCAGTAAGATTTTAGAATATAATGAGAGAACTTTACGCTAATATGCGGAAGTCGTCTATCCCGAAAATTGTCCATACAGATGACATAATAGTATTATTGGGTGCTGCTATGCTCGAATGCTGGCCTGGTATTACTGGAATGGCTATTACCACGGACGAGTTCTCCATTCATGTTAATAACCCCCTGTCATACATACCTCGGCTGCCAGCGAGTCCACACTGCCTCTAGCCCACCAGGATGGAGGTGCTTGTCTATAGCCCATCGCCGTATGGTTGTATTCCGTACGGAGCATTCAGATTGATTTTTAAGGGTTGATACCATGTGGTGCAAGACAAGCGAAGGTTTAATGGGCTGCTGTGCATTTCCTTGTTGTGGCATAGTTTGTTACATTAGTCGACCAGACAGCCTTCCTGACAGGGAGCTGCATTGCAGCGAAGTCACTTGGGAGCAGTATGGTCTCGTCCCAGCGACATACTTAATTTAGTTTAGACCCTGAATTTTTGTGGATGTGCCAGTTTCAGGAACCAACAGTCCTCCGAACCTTATCTCGCAATAATTACGCCGCTAGAGAACGTTACCTAGCTGTCCTCGCCCCACTTTTGCGACTTGTCACTCCACAACTTAGATCTATGTTTCAGGCCTCTCTTACGGAATATCTTTCAACAATCATTACCTTTTAGCAGATCCCGTATCAACCTACATGGAATGATCTGGAATGGGGGCTACAACTCTTCCTCGCCGACTATTCGCTGGGATTAGCTTGAGGCGAAGCTGGCATACTTGACGACGGATGTTTATAGCTTGTACGCTTGGAGACAATATTGGTGCTGGCGTCATCAAGTCTTTTTTTCATATTACAGTAAAGCCGTATTGTGTCCACTTCAACGCGTATCAACGCATCTTAATCAATTGATACCTTGCTCTACCCCAAGTGTATCCTTGACGCGCAGAATAGCATAGCAATACGGTGTCTTTAGACGAGATTATTGACTTTGATTAATAAGAGCCTGTATCACGAATAACCCCGTCCTAAGTCCGAAGAGAGCTCAGTAGCTCTAAAGCTCTTAGCACAAATTAGGGCGGCCCCATTCTGGGTCTAGTCTTTGGCTCCATAGTCTTTTCGTTCCGTCGACGTAGAAGTGCTGATCTTAGTTATATGCAAGAATTCAGCAGAGGACGCGGAAAGCATACATGCTGGTGTGCACTAGGAATGTGTTGAACGAACCAGCAGTCACAAAAGATGTTCACTTTATTACCACTCCTGCGACTTGCCAAATTCCTTAGAGCTATATAATGACTACTTTATTCCCTGGGCGGTCAATTCCTGTCGCAAGCACCAGGGAGTCTTATGACCGCCATTGAGGAAGGCTACCTTCTACCAAGATCTCCTCTCAGAACAATGCAAGTCTTTCCTTCAATAGCCCTATGGAGCCAGTTGCGAACTACTCGGAATCACTGCTTAAAGGCAGCTTACCATATGAGCTCTCTCCGCCCCCTCCCTGCGGAGGCGGACAAGAATAATGTCACTGAGGTACGCTTTGGTTATCCTATATCGTGGGTGGATGTTACTGATGGTCCTGTTCTCGTCTAAGTGTCTCCAAAGTGATAAATTGAGAAAAGCCCTGATGCGTGGTTATAGCCCAATCGTTCGGGCGGTCGACCTTGGAAAAGAGGCTGAATATGTCACAATCCTTGAACCCCGACAGCGGATTTGCTACTATCCGGGAAAGCTTCATGGAGGAATGCAAGCATTTTTCTTGGACAACCTTTTCGCCGACTGCTGCCAGGGAGCACTTACCGCGAACCTGACAATATCGTACTTGCGGCCTATTGATCCTCAAGCCACTCTGTCATTTCGGGCATGGCCAGTCAAGGTAGAAGGGCGCAAGACCTATATGGAAGGATGTATCAAGTTTCTAGATGGAAACGCGGGAGTCATGGTTGAGGCGGTCCGGGCAAAGGCTCTTTTTATCAGACCGAGAGCTGCGAGTGCCTTGAAGACGTTTTGATTCTCGTCCGTGCATCACATTGTGCTGCTCATCATGTTAGGCCAGACGGCCTTGATAGTTCCTGATCAAAGCTGGGTTCCCTCTCGTACCGCAGCTATATCATATTGTATCAGCAGCTGCAATCTACCAATGTACTAAGCATGACTCCATTCTCGAACTTGGACGTTTTACTCCGGGCCGGAAGATAAGAGACAATTGATCTTCGTCCAAAACTTATTTAGACAGGGCATCGCTCGCTTCATGGTTGCCACGGGCCTCTTTGGACCAGTTCCGGGGCTTACCGGACGCATCCTGGGTTAGCAATATGAACGATGGCACCTCACCTGTGCATCCCTGCGACCCGCTTGCAGAAGCCTGTCCAACCGAATCATCTCCGTGAGATGATAGGGGCTACGAGCGATACGGGGTCTGCTGACTTGCTGTACTTTCGGCAGTGACTGCAGGAATTACAAGGGAGAACGGTAGGGATCTTCCTACCAGCGCTTAGAATCTAAAGGTAAGTAGAGGCTTTTGACTAACGTATCTTACTGGACTGTGATTAACGTACTTGTCTGAGAGCCAGAAACACAATACAGAGCTAGCGGATCCGGAACTGGTAGACCTGATGGGTAATAATTACCCAGACAAAATCAGAAACAGAAACAAAGCAATTAAAATTACGGAAAGTTCTAAGCGCAAAGACGATACATGGGAGCACCGTGTCAGATTTTCATGTCTACAGGGTCCCCTTGTTTAGGTCCAGAGGGAGTTGCTGTCGCTCCGGTGTCCACACCGGAATGACAACAAGACTGTATGGCCAATAGTCGCGTACTGGGACACTTTTTTGATCTGGTAATCATGCAAACGAGGGTGATACAGTAATCTACGCTCACAGGCAGGTTTCTTATTGTGGATTTGATCGAACATAAAAGGACGTGAATGCCTCGGACTCATAGCATTTATACCGGTGTGATAGTCCAGTATATATGTTATCATATCTCCATTCGTTTCGGCAAACTGACTCTTCTGGATCGTCTACTGTATTTCAAAATGCTGCGATCTTCTTTTAAGCTGTTCCCCTTTGCATTAACGGTGGCAGCCTTGATATGTTTGGTGGTCGTTATTGAGGGATGTAGGTCAACTTCATCACCCCAGGATCTATTTTTCTTGAAGGTAAGCGATTGCTTCACTCCATTACATGCCTGATCACTCACGGATATTGTCTTCCAGGTAGACTGGACAAGCCTGAAACAACGGAGGATTGTTCGGTCCTTCAGCCTGTCTGACCAAGCATCTAATTTGGCAGGCTCGGCCCAGGATGGTTTAAGTAAAGCCAGTGACAGTCTATCTCACCTTCGGAACAAATTTCAGTTGACCCTACCAGACTACTATGCAGTGGGTCTCTGGGGGTACTGTGCTGGAGACGAAAATGCAGCAACGTATACAAGCTGCTCCACGCCCACCATGTCATTTTCGTTTGACTTGGCGGCAATAATAGAGTCCAATATACCAGGTTCGGTTACTCTACTGCCAGAGGCGAGCAAAATTATTCTCTCCGGTCTTTCAAACCTTTCTAAGTGGGCTATCGCGGCATATATCATTGGGCTGGCTGCCACCGCCCTGACAATTATTGCGGAGCTCTTGTCAATACTACTCAAACGAGGGCCAGTTGCAGCACTCATCTGCTCCCTCGTAAGCCAATTAATATGTGATGAAAGAGCCAAAGGCTAACCTGCGCCCAGATTGCTTCAGCATCCATTGTTGGTGCATCAATCACCGTGACGATTCTATATAGCTCGATATCTGCCGGGATCCGAACGTTTCTAGGTGACTTTTCGGTCCATTCTCACCTCGGCGCACATATGCTGGCGGCAACGTGGCTAGCTAGCGCTTTTTCGTTGGGGGCTTCATTTTTTTCTCTATTGGGCACCTGCTGCTCGTGTCCTTGAGAGAAGCTACAGTTGCTGGAGACTACCTCGTGCCTCTGCTTGTCCTACGAATTATGGCGGGGCTCAGGGTAGTCCCGAGTATATAGAAGGTGATTACACGGACTCGTTGTCTTGCAGTTTCTCATTTTGACTGGAGACTCTTCCGAAAGTTCTACACAACCCCCTCCCCTTCAACCATGCTTATTCCTACTGTTATCGGATTATCGGGCCTGTAGTTTACAGGATCCTAGTCAGTGATTCTACAGTCCTTTTCTTTTGTTAATTTTGGCTACGTCAATGCACTGTTTTAGAGTCGGGGAGAGAAAAAGACCTGGAATGAAGAGTGACTAGGAGCTTGTAAGGTGTAGCCGTTGAAACAGAGAATAGAACAGTAACAATGCTTTGAATATGGTACATCGCGGCATAGCTTCTACATTATTGGGGCCTGAGAAATACATTCTATGTATCCGTCATCGTTTCCTGTGCATCATCGAGGAAGACTTCGATAGTCTGGTTCGATATTGGCAGGCAAATTCTAGTATCAGCCAACGTTTCTGGACAAAGGTCACCCTTAACTCACTCTCTGGGCTTCGCGCTACATCCCACGAAGTGACGAACATGGGGATGTTGTCAGGACGCCGATCATAGCATTGGATCGTAATTTCGACCTCCGTCGCTTCCTTGCGCGTGGACGGGAAGAGCCTGAGACGCAGCTTCTGACAGATACTCTTAATTCGATTTCGGGGACTGAGAGCAGGCTTTCCCGGTGAGTGAGGCATATTTCTGTCTTTAATGTAGTTTTATGCAAAGTCTCAAGACTACAATGGACGCTTTATAGTCTCGAAAACGAAATAACGAACTCCTATCCATCTTCGACTATCTGGTCAGCACTTTCTGGAGTCGAACATTGCCATGCGTACAGCAATCTGGTGCCAAGTATCGCGCAAGGACTAAACGGTAATTGCTTGTCTGGGTATCTTTTCTTCTCTCCTCGCTTTCTTCATCAAGGCTGCAATCAGGGCTATCCCCACGATCAGCTGAGATGCTCCTTGCCATCTGTATTTTAGTTTAGCCTCATTCAACACCCGAATATATCACTAAATTACAAATCGTAAGATACACTAGCGCAAGAGCCTACACTTCGTTTAGAACCTAGGCGTTGGTATCTTATAAATTGCTATTAATACAGGAGTGCATATAGTTAAAGATGACGTGTGGATATTCGGCCATCCTTGAAATTTAGGAAGACCACCCGTCATGCCCTAATTCTGTACCCGTATTGAATACTCCGTACAACCATAGGGCTTGGCAGCATCTGGAACTTGTTACCCATTTAATAGAATATAACTGTTTCATATACCTTAGCTCTGGTATATAGAGTAGACTTCATTAATATTACTTACAGCTTATGGTGCTCCACTATTATGTTTCCGCTTCTTTCTTGTTACTGTATCAAACCAGCGCCACTCTATTAACAGTTGTATTTCACTATAATTAGGTTCCAAAGGCAGTTGAACGCTAAATTCTGAACATTAGACCCTTCTCTCTGCCTGTTAGCCAGTATATAATAGACAGTTCTTGTATTCACTTCAGCCATGGTCGATAGCAGCACTCAGGAGACATGCCGCGGCCAAGTGATAGAGCACTGTTCAGTGCTTTCTTCATGACCTTCATTTGTCAAATAATCTGTCAGGTAAGCAGGTGGCTAGCTAACTATTGTAAGCAAATTACTAAGGTGCCAGGCTCTCTTTGAACCAATTGAGGTGAGGGTGTGGGATAGCCCTAATTGTACGGGAAGACCTTCTTCAACCATCATTGATTCTACAAATCTGGCCAAAAACATTTCAACCTACTACCGGCCGCTCAGTTTCCAGCTCAAACGGGCGCTGCAGGGCCGGGAGCAATTTGATCTTTCAGTCACCCTAGAACTCGACGAGTTCCTCCCAAGGCAGGACAGTAACTCGTCATGCGTTAAGTTCCTTGAAAGCTACACTGCTCGGAATGGGACTACGGACTGTCACAACGCACATGTATTCACTTGTCACAGACTCTGGCTCAATCCAGGCTTATAATCAGGACCACTGTTTGCATGCATCCCAACAGTGGCTGCGGAAGCAGGGACGAAGAATGCAGCTTATGAGTCACTGGGTTCCTGTTACTCTT
>JAABUG020129175.1:0-21048 GCA_011319215.2 Scortechinia acanthostroma
CTCGAATCTGGACAGTCGGACGCACTGATGGAATTTGACATCCTCCATTTCGACCGCCTTGCCTCGTGTAGCGCGCCCGGTGGTCTCGAACATGACCTTGTCGTTGAGGCCTAACCGCAGCTCCGGCATACCACTCAGGTAACACTTCATCTTGATAGCACCCAGGATCTCCGATCGCAAGACGTTTCCGGACGCGGACACCAGGAGATTGAGAGATTCGACAACATCGAGGAAGACTTCGTTCTTGCGATAGCGAATGCCCTCGCTTCGCCAGGAGACAGCGTTTGTGACGGCGATAGGTGGTCGGGCTTGAATCTCAAGCTTGTGCGACTCTTGTGTGATATACCTGGATGAGAAAAAGATATAATCAGTCACTGCTCCTGCGCAAATCCATCCATAACTGCTGGCTACGGCCACTCACTCTTGCAGGATCTTGCTCTCTGTTGTCTGCGGGTACCCAAAGTCCATCATCTCGTCCAGCAGCTCGTAAATGATGACGAAGTTGTCGCGAATACTCTCTTCCTCCAGTACCTTGAAATATTCTGTGAAGACTTCCACAATCTTGTGGAGGAAGAGGAGAATCTCGGTGGCATTGGTATTTCTCTTCGTTAGGGCGAGGATGTAGAGATTGCTGTGACGGATGTAGAGGTACTAGAGCGGAGCCACCATGTCTCAGCACTTGTTCACTTGATAATCACGTATAGATAAGACAGTCATATCCGGAACTCCCTGTATGTCCTCGAGCCAAAGTCGCTGGTTCGAATAGGGGAGAAGGACGAGTCGCGGGGAGCGGGGAAAGCTCCGAGGCCAGGCAGTGCAGGTCGCAGGATTCTCACATACATTGATTCCTTCATGGGAGAAACACGGAGGGACCGCGGAGCTCTCTTCTTCGGCTTCGCTAAGGAGGATGGGGAACTTCTCGACGGCGGACATGGGAATGTCTCCACGGTAGTTGCGGGCTAAAAGGGTCTACTCGAGCGGTCAGTTTGCGCGTTCCAGGCATGTCGACGTTGAAGGCGCATTGCTCACTTTGCCCTTTAGGTCCAGGAAGAATATAGCGGAAGCCATTGTGCAGGTAGAGGGTGTGGTTTTAGGGCGATAGTATGAGGGTCAGACAATCAGTGGGAGCGGGTTTCAACTGTAGAGGCCAGCAAGTCCAATATCCCACATTCTGCTCTCAAGGGTCAAGATTTCGGTAAGAGTAGGCTTTGAACAAGCCGAAGCTATAACCGACCAGTCAAGCAGAACAATGAACCCGATGATAGAGGAATACAAGGGAAAGCGAGGCCAGGAGATCGCTGTAGGATAAAGATGATGCTCTCGTTCGGGTCCGCAGTCCAGTCCGTAAACACCTTAATTTTCAGGACCCCATCTCAGCCCCACGCCAAGTCCCGAAGAAGCTTAGCGGCCCTCCCGGGGAAAGGGTTTATCTTTCGCTTCTTGGGCTTTTCCTTTTTCTCTTTTCCTTTTCTTCTCTACGCTCCCAATAGACAGTTCAAGGCAGCACTGTGGCCATTGTAACATTCTGTTCAATGGCCTGCAGACCTCCATGGTTGACTTGCGATACAGAGGTGCGAAGACTGAATCGTAATGAGGGTTCCATAAGAGCTGGCCGAGTATTTTTCTTACTGTTACTCGGGCGGCGTCAGAGGAACCGTACATTCCTTGAGTTTTAATTGATCTTGATGGTTTCGTTGGATCTTTCGTTTAACGGAGTCTATTCGGGAACGAAGAGTCTGATGGTATTTGCAGCGATATAGCACAAGTCGTAATAAAAGTACATATACGGTCGAAGAAAAGAGCCCCCAACACATTCAAGGAACATCCGAGACGGAGACAGAAAGGAAAACAAAAGGAAACAACGCCCTGATAATGCTCCTGCGGCCATTTCCAGTAATGAAACCCCGATTTTAAGCTGTCGTCTTAAGACCAAGAGGTGCTAATATCCGCTCCCGTGCCACCTTGTTGGCGACGTGTCCACCTTTCTCGAGGGCAATTGCACCGACAATTGCATACATCGTATGGGCAAGCACAAGTTCGATTCCGGAGCTGGCGAGGTTGTTTGGCTGGGGAAGAATAGCCCGTGTCAGAAATTACTTGAAAGAGATGACCAGCAAAACTGTAAGAGATACCAATCTCACCTTTCGAGGACTCCACCTCAGGACCTTCTCTAACTCGTACTTCTGTGCAAGCTCTGCGAGTTTCGACTTGCTCGTAAGTAAGCTCTTCGTGCTAGGTGAGAGGTTGTTCAGTCCTTCCAGGGCCGGATGGGCAAAAGGTTCTCGACCGAAGGCATCCGGAGCAGTAGAGCTGCTAGCATTTCCGGGGTTCTGCACTAAAGCCAGAGAGGCCTGTAACTGAACGATCCGTTTCCCTGTTGCGGCGCCGAATTAGTCTCCCGCGAACTACCGTCTCATCCCACGTATGGGAATCCAGTATGCGCACCTAGGAAGGCCAAGCGATCATTAAAGCCTCTCCGTCCCTGATCGAAGCTCTTATGTGTCACAGCCAGCCACTTTACCTCCTCCGAGAGAATCTTGTCGCCATCGGCGCCCAGCATGCGGATGTAGAATTGGTCGAGCGTTTTCGGGTCTGAATTGACGGGGAATTCCCGTCTCTTGGAGTCGAACCGCAGACTGAAGGGGGCCTTTGCGAGTGGAGGGGTATACGACCACCGCGGCTTATCGCCAGCGTCGACTGGCGCCTGCTCCGTTGTTGTCGACAGTCCGCGCCTGGGGATGACTGTAGCAGGTCCAACAGTCGCGCTGGGACAAGCGAAGCGGCATGCGGAGCAAAGAGCGGTCCTGGCCGCTCGGGCGGATGTCAAAGATGCCATTGTCTTTGTGAATGAAGTCCGCAGGCTGTGGGAACTGTAAACCGTGGCGATCCACCTGTCCAGTTCTTAATTTCGTAGCGATAATCCAGCAAGCGTCGGAGTTGCAGATGGAAGAATTCGGAGATATGGCGCTAGTCCCGAAATGGATAGCGCGGGTAGGTACAGTAAATAGTTCTCCGGGTCTTTAGTCAAACCACCCAAGGCTATCCCTACCTCCATGGCGCATTTGCATTGTTCGCTTTCAACTATTGTTACAAAGATACGAAATAATGCAGTTTGGCACAAGCTCATCAATTTGCGCAGCTTACCCGGGGACGAGTGCAGTCGTAAATAAGAAGCTATGCTGGTTCGACAGCGAAGCGGCGGTCCACAAGACGTCAAAGGGTACTGGCACCTCAGGAGAGGAGTTTGTGATTGCGTTGCCGTACTCGCATCGCTAATCTCAACATTCCTGAGGCATTGGAAAGTCTCCTCTGATCAGTAAAACAAAGACTGCTGAAGAGATGCTTCACTACGACGTCGAGGATCACATATCAATATGTGTCTCCTGCTTTGACAGGCTTGCCTATCTGTTAAAGACTTGGTTCAATCCCATTACACAATCAGTTTGCCTCTTCACGAGGCAAAATCATTGTTCCCGTGTGAAATGGTTTGGTCGTCGTCGACGTTTAGGCATAGGGTCCAAATATCTGACTTGTGAGAATGAGATTAACTCGGGAAGTCCAGCTTCGTATAATGACCCTTGTAGGCCTGAATAGTCTCAATACAAGCCGGATTCTGCTTGGGATGCTTCTAGTGCTAGGCCACAATATTGTCAAAGTCCTTATGATTCTCATGGTCCTTATGCAGAGAAGTATGAGGAATAGACGGCGTCAATGTAGGGTGAAAGAGCGGTAAGCACTTCACGGACAAGGAGTACCCAGGTAAACACTGCAAATTACCCGGCGCATCTGATCCAGGTCACACTGCACTTACAAGTCAAGCAGGACTTTCGGAAGCTGACTCGTAGCCACCCGGGAATTAAACGCCTTTCTAGAACATCATTTGCTTGGTCACACGGCAAAGCCAGAATAAGCTTAAAACATTCGGCTTGATAAATGAGCTAGAACATGTTGTGATCGCTGCTGGATTAACATGCAGCAACTTGCAGCAGGTAAGGTAATCCGCAGAACTCGTCGACTGGGCTGGGAGATGTTCTGTAGATGGTCCTTCTCCTACCGGTTGCTGAAGAGTAGAGAACCCGGAGCCCCAGCCTTGTCTCACCAACGCTGTGCAACAAGACCTCACCTTAAAATCGGTGTCAATGGGCAGCGGATGCTAGCCAAAGGTCATTGGGCAGTTCCTTCAGCGGTCATCAGCAAGCTAAATTGTTAATGGAACAGTGTGTTGGCTCTAACTGTGAAATGGCTTCAGCGAAAAGAATGACCCAACTCGCCTCTTGATACTGAACACAGACTGCTTGATTGTGAGCCCATATTTACCGCCGTTTTTGCTGAGCTTTTTCTGACGGGTGTGACCCCCGGGGAGAATGAAGCTTGTCCACGTGCTCAGATGTAGTGATCATGCTTTAATTCATGTGTTTTGAGTCGCGCAGATGATTCATTTGTCCTCCCAGAAACACCGCATTTTCCCAGGCAAATTTATTGGAGAAGTTCTCACAGAGCTTGCTCCAGAGCCAGACAGCGAGATATCGCGGCCGGCGGCCTTGTGTACTGTGGTCATCAGGTATTGATGCTATTGATGTTAGTGATGGGTCCTTGTGGGAAGAAAGGCGCAGCAGGTGGATTGTAATGATTCATCCTGAGAAGGTAGATTCACTGTACGGTTCTCTTGCCGAGTAAAAGTAGATCTAGTACACTTCAGACAAGCAGGTTGACCGATCTCGGACCTACTTAAAACTGGATGGGGAAACTTATCCACTGCTTCCAGAGCACTTCTCTCACCCCAGCTTGGTCGATAAGATGTATTGGCTCAGAATGCCTTACTGCAACAAGCCGTGACGATCAATATCCCCAAATCTGCCGGTGTCACTACCAAGTCGGGATCTGCACTCTGGGGTTGCCATGGTTCGGGGCAGCAAGAGTGCGCTTGACATATGCTATAGTGTTGAGCATCTTCTGGCAGCGTCGAAGCTTGCAGTTGCTCGCCAGCGGATGCTGTGAGGGACGAAGACGATGGAACGTCGGCAAGGTGTCTGACGGGATTGGGCTCCCTCGGGCCCTTGCAGAGATGAATGAGGAAACTTCTAGATCCAAAGCTCAGGTGAAGGCAATCATGTACATATTGACTAGAGCTTCCGAAGTGTCAGATCCAAGCGGCCTCTTCCCGCAAGTCGGATAACGAGCGAGATGGCGGTGTACAACCTAACCTGGTAAGGAGAACAGCTTGGGAGCCGGCAATGGCCGCAGTAGTATGAAGTATTAATAGCGAGACTAGCCTAGTCACCGATGATGAGCTTCAGCCATTCTCAAGTGACCTAAGTCCAGTCAAAGGAAGCCTTCAGAAAACATAAGCCCTGAGAAAGACCTTACTGTTCAGCACTGTCCCACCAATACCTTCCTGTTGCCTATCTCGAGCAAATCGAGCAGAGATCGCTATTCATCCTCAAAGATGGCTTTTCAGCAGACTTCTGGCGACGCACTCCTTGTGAATTTCGAGCCCTTCGCAAAATGGAGCTTTCAGAATAACCATGAGAGCGCTGCGAAAGTCTCGATAGGCAGCTTCTCTGTTCAAGATCCACCATCACCGAGACCGTTTCCGCCCAATCCTCCTCCCAGTCCTGCATGAGTTCGCCAGTTGGCTTGGCTTTCGAGTTTCGACCTTGATCTGAGATAATATACAAGAATAGGTAAGCCAACCAGGCTTCGGAACTCTTTCGTGGCTCTCCATGCAAAGGCTGATATGAACTCAAGATTTTCCGAAGCAATTCGTCATGATCCGTGAGCGGAAACGGAAGGTTGTGTGAGAAGATATTGAAAGGGCCCTTGTTTTAACTTAGACTTGCATGATGACGTGAAGAATCCATAGATTGTTTCTCGAGGATCGCGTTGATCAGAGAGGAAAGGTAGATTCTTCAGGTTATAATTCCATATCATCCTGAGTACCGTGGACCCCATGACCTGTAATCAAATTAATCAGTTGTCTAATGTGCCTCATATATATCACTGAGTTTCTCATGACCAGAGCCTGTTGATCCCATCGGTGGTAAGGCACAGCTCCGGCCATCATGAAGCAGAATGGCTTATCTTCGAGAATCCTACACCGGTATTTTTCCCTTGAGGACCCCATATGGTGTAGCAGGCATGTACCCCATAGTAGACCAAAACATATTTCAGATATCAGTAATCATTTGAACAGTATAAAGTATATTGTATGGGAAAACAGTTTTCAGAAAACAACAACTCAAAGGTATGCAATACAATAAAAATCACAGCAGAGCGAGAGTGAGCGCGCTAACCACCGTCAGGCCCACCACGGTCCAGCCAGACTTGATAACCTGCTGGTTGGAAATTCCACGGCCAAGATCCCAGACCAAGTGACGCACGCCGTTCAAGCAGTGGTAGACAAAAGGGAAGGCAGCGGTACCCTTGATGAAAACCTTCGCGGCAAAGGGTAGAGCGCCAAAAGCGGCAGCGATAGAGGCGGATTCAAGGTGCCAACCGAACAGTGGGGCGGCCAGGTATGAGGTTGCGAAAAGGTACAAGGCGCCAGACAGAGCAATGCCGGTGATACGGTGAGCACTAGAGCCAATCCAGGTGATCTGGGGACGGTAGATGGACAGGTGAGGGGAAACGGGGCGGTTCAAGCGCTGTTGGGCGAGGATCTTGGAGGCGTCGGCTTGGGATGTGGTGGTAGCAGCGTGCCTGGTCATAAACATCAGCATTCGTCCATAATGTTCCTCCTGTTGTAAAGCGTTGAGGCCTTGAAAGTGTATTCCTGATTGTCGCATGACGTAGCGCCTAATGTCGCCAATACGGAGGTATTGGTGCGGAACCACCCCAAAAGCATAAGGTGAAGGGCGGCATTGTGGGCCGGCTCACCTCTTTTGTACATTCCTTCCCAGAGCAACAGCGGCAGGAGAGGCAGAGTTCATCAAAGACCACCGCATGGCGTAGGGCTGCTGGACGGCAACTGCAGGATGGTTAGTGAGCCTCGACTACCAAGCTAATCAATGAGCTGTACATACGCCGCCGCAGCGATTGCTGAGCAACCTTCTGAGAGATCATAGTGAAGCAAATGGTCTCAATTCGAAATGCAAATATAAAACCCAGGCAAGACGCTGGTCGTCGTCGTCGTCGTCGTCGTCGTCGTCCAGAAGAACCTCTTGATCTCGAAGGTCGGACCTTCTCGTAGCGGTTCGGAATCACGGGATGGTCAACCTCGGGCAAGGCTCAAGTCACGGGATTCGGCCATACTTGCCCAATTCCGGCCAATCATTCAGATCGTATTACCACACGGAAGATTCTTCTTCCATTCCACCACCGCTCGCACTTTCCGGGCTTTCCTTTTGTGTGCAAATTTCCTATCCTCTTCTCTCCTTTTCTTCTTCTACTCAAGGGTCTCAGCCCACGTCGTCTACCGTCTGGAATGATGCTGACGTGCCGCTGAACCTCACTGGTTTCGGCATTCTGTCGCGACCGCAGAGGTTATTTAAGAGATACCTGAGAAGGAGATGTTCGTCCCGTCGTTAATCGCCCATTCTTCTCTGCCCATGAGACGAGGGGGTTTCATATCAGGGTTACATAATATACTCTCGCCGTAGTTTAGATTTGTCTACAGACTCAGTAAGCCTGGAGTGTGCTGGGATGAACTTCCTAAGTCAGTCGGCAGATATACCTAGATTAGCAGCTGTATACCTCAACTGGCAGAACCGACGATCAGAGCAAGCATCTGGCTGACGTACCGTTATGCAGTTACTAGCATTGACCTGATATTCTCAACTTTGCTCGATCAGACATGCTCGCATCTTGTCCGAATGGTCGGACGCTTCCAAGATATCGAGACGAAGATCATCAAAGCTTTCCATCAATATCAGCTAACTAGTGTCTAATCTCTGTTCACTATCTCGAGCTCATTCCCAAGGAAGATCAACCACAGCGTATTTATAACAGCATCTTAATTACAAGACATGTACTGACTTGATACCTGTTAGAAGGCTTTTGGCCCGGGATCGATCTAGCTGGCTCTCTCAGCAGAGTCACCGCCAGTCGAACGCAGGAATTGTTCCCTCTCATTGCGCCTATTCAGCCCTGATTGGTAAGCTTCCACATCATGATCGGTTCACATGGCCTTCAAGCATTAGGTGCTTGTATTTCTCTGCTTCACGTGGTAGATTGAGGAGTTGAGAGACTGCTGTCCGACAGATGATGCTAAAGAACCTTGTGGTCTTGAGCATCTTCCATGTCTGGTCCCGGCAGATGTCGCGAGCGATGCTATTCGGTTCTTTGAGCCGTCTTCTTGTCATCCGCGGCTGTTACCTCTCTCGCCTTCTATGGTGCAAGCCCGAAGTGTGGTTGGTCTTCGTAGCTCACTCTCATCCACAAACGTGGCCGAGTACTTGGCTTTCTATGTCCACATGGGCCCAGTGCTGCTCTTTGATGCTGGCTGTTTCTCTGCACACGTGGAACCCAACTCGAACCGAATGAGTGCAACTGTGATGATTCATCTAATCATTCGCTGCCATTCTCAATGAGTTCTTGTCATTGAAGAGAACGAATTTCTACGGTCTGGGGCAGCCGCAGTCCTGAGGCTTGATGGACTGAGTAGCAGCAGTAGTAGTAGTAAAACGTCGGCGGGGCACAGTTAACTGTCCCTGGTGACCAGGGGTCTAAGCCTCTGAGATTACATACATGGGGTGTAAGTGTACGCCTAGAAAGCACGAAGGTGCCCGAACAATGGTGACTAAGGTACAGCCCCGACCTGTAGGCTGACCTAACATGATTTGATGCCCGGCTACAGGGAATAGAGTCCTTGGTGGGGGCTACAAGTGGGTTATTCGATGTGGTAGTATCGAGCCAGCAACGGGAATCGACCGTGTCCCTTAGAGATACAGAAAGATAGCTCCCCAACTACTTTTCTATCGCTACTAGGGGCCTGGCAGGCGTCTACCATCCCAGCCTGCCGGCAAAAAATGATCGATCCAGGGTTCGAACCTGGGATCCTCTGCGTGTAAAGCAGATGCCTTAACCACTGGGCCAATCGATCTATTTTGGTAATTGATGGACTGAGTAAGATCTACACAGATCTGAAAAGTGAGACCTATATGGCTTAATTCATTTAACCGTAAAAGATAACCGGGGTAGATAGGCTAGAGGCTAGACATGTCAATTGCCAATGCTGACTTGTTCGAGTGGGCTGGGGGCTCTTCAACAAGCTGCGTCACTGCGTGTCTTCTGCTGTGGAGCAATCGGTTTTCGTAGGCCAGTCGGTTTAAAGCTTTGGCGACGCAACCCTTCGATAGGTACAACTTCGGACATTATTGAAGCGATGCTCTACGGCCCGAAGCCCGAAGTCATGCCTTCGAAAGGCTAAAGGCAGCTCAGTTGATCGGATAAGTTTCCTTTGTGATTAGCTGTTAGTTTTGTTTGTCATGAGGGGAACTTTGAAGCACTGCTACGGATTTCTATACTCCGTGTTTATTCACTCCCGCCAAGTTAAGAACAACAGAACTTCCCCTCTTTTCGCTCTACCCAAACCTGAAGGCATTGTGAACACTCAACCTTCTACTTCAGCCTAGCACCCTTCTCTGCCTTAGTGGACATCAAGATGGCTGTGCCTGAATCAACTGGCTGGAAACTTCTCTCCAGGAGTACCATCATCGACTGCGACACATTGGATGTACAAGGTACCTATACCAGACTGCCCCCCAGTGAGAAGTTTAACTCAGTCCGTGAAGGGCTGTCTATTAACAAATAACCAGTTGCCAGAGACTTGGGTCCGTTCCAAGACTGTACTTCAAACCAGGTAGGTTGTACCTGTCATTGTCCAGACTCACAACGTCCCTTCATGATCGGACTATGAGCTGATTTGGGAAACTTGCGATGAAGGCTATCGCGTTCGGCGAACTGTTGAAGCCAGAACACATCGAATTGATCCAGAATTCCATCTCAGATGCCAAGGATCTTTGGCCCAGTTTCACCGGCATCACGCTGGAGGAGCTGGCTGTTGAGATCGCGGTAGGCACATTGTTGCTATAGTATTCTTCTGAGTAGCTGACATGATTGTATAGATGGTTAGATTGGCTTTGAGAATAGCTCCTCACATCGGTGGACGCGTTCATATTCAGACCAACCCTTACTACTCTTACTCCACTGAGAAAACAATTGTGAACGCTTTGAGTATGGCAACGGTTTCCCTGACCGAATTGCGCTAACGAAGCATTTCTGCCATAGGAATTGTCCAGCTCTTCCAACACCTGCAACCAGGCTTTAAGCAAGATCGTATCTGCATCAAAATTCCGAGTACATGGGAGGGCATGATGGCTTGCCGCGCTCTTGAGATGGCCAGTGTGCGAACGTTAGCCACGACGCTCTTCACAATGTCCCAGGCCGTCTTGGCGGCGGAGGTTGGATGCACCTATATAGCCCCTTATGTCAATCAATTGAAAGTCCACTTCGAGCCAGGGTGAGCTCGACATCTCCAGCCTCTTGCTTGACTTGTTCTGAGGAAATTGCACTGACACATCGCCAGATTCACGGACCCAAACAAGCTCTTACCTCTCTGCGTCTCCATTCAGAAGTATTATAGGTCCATCAATGCAAAAACAAAGGTCTTGCCTGCTAGCTTGACATCCACAAACGAGATATTTGCCCTGGCGGGAGTCGACCATATAACAATCGCGCCAGGCCTCCTGAAACAGCTTGAGCAACCCAGCTCTGCATTTCAGACGGAGTCTCTCTTTGACACTTATGTTCCATCAGCAATATCTGCTGCAGAACAGTCATTTGTTAACAACGAATCCGCTTACAGAATTGCCTTCACGCGGGACCTGCACGGAGCAAGCGAAGAGAAACTCACACAGGCAAGTTTGATCAAGCGTGACACGACGTGAGGAAGATTGGATGACTGACAGAACTGTAGGCAATCAATATTTTCTGCGACATGCAGGACAAACTCGTGCAGCTCATGAGATCGAACATGGGTTAGATACGAAAGTATTTTTAGGCTACGCATGAGCCAGACGTCGACTGGGAGACAGAGCATAAGAAAGATGGCGGACCATACATTCATACGCGTAATATATGTTTGTACAGGACAAATCAATAATATACAAGTATGTACAATTATATGGGGTCTTGAAAATATCTGGGTATCAAGGGAAAAAAAACATAAGTGGAGGAGCAATTCCGACTGGGATCAACAAAAGGACGAGGGCCGTAGGTCCCATCGACTGACTCCCAGATTCTAAGTCCCCGTCAGAAAGAGATGTAGGAACAAAGAAATGGCACGAACCGAGAAGTTTCAGGTTGAATACACTGAGCGAACTCCTTGTCGCTCTATCAGCGTCTCCGCGGAGATCATGGGAACGGAGACGACTCTTTGAAGAGCCAGAACTCGTAATGGGAGGGAGAGAGTTATTGGGTTGGCGCGCAAGGTCCCCACACTCAACCTGGCTAGAAAAAGTTCAATCTGCGCCTTGCGGCACCATCCTTTGGTGGCTCCTCGTTCGACACCCCTTCAGCAGGAATAACGGGATCCTTAGATCGAGACTTCTCCTCCTGCTGTTTCTGCTCTTGCTCAGGCGTCACTAGACGACTGGATTCCGTGCCTGCGTTCTTTCGATGCCAGAGCGAATCTTCCTCCTCGATCTCGCGAAGAACTGTGGGACGAGAGAAACGGTCAGTCCTCAAAAACGCCATGTAGGAAGCGAGTAGCAATCCGCACCTTCTTCCCATTCTCTCTCCTTTGCCTCATCTCCGGTGCCGAGCAATTTCTCTACATCCACCTTCTCCCCCCTTTGTACCTTTTCAATCACTTCCCGTAGAAGTCGAATCTTTGCGTCGGTTGACCGGGTATATGCATTATATTCGTTTTTCAGAGCAATCATTCGGATGGCTTGCGACCCGATCAAGATAAATATGACGATGTAGAAACTAGCGGGATTCCATTCTTTCGGCTTGGCTGGGGAAGGTTCCGTTTTGGCGCGCCGATTTCGAATGAACTTGGGGATCATGGACTGCCATAACGATGGTTGAGCGATCTTCGGCATATGGTCCGAAGTGGAATACCGGCAGTGTCGCGGTGAGACTGGGAGTCGAAGGTTCCCCAGCATCCGGGGATTCGGTAGGCCGCGGGCTATATGGTATAGACGAGTTGCAGACATGTTGATTATGCAGAATGTATTTCGTTGAGTGTGACTCTTGAATTTCAATTGCGAAGTTAAGATCGGCCAAAAAGGCCTTGGGATCGGAGAGTCGGAGAACAGATGGCGCTATTCCTCTATGGGAGTAGTGTGTGTGTCTGTTGCTGCGACAACCACCGCTTGAGGCTTGGCCCGACGCTGAAAGACATCGGCGGAGTTGACATGAGCTCCGCAGCCTCAATGCATGGCTGTAACTCATGGTCACATCTAACATCGCAGCTCGTCAACTGTCTACAGATCGATATGGCAGTTGCAACACTACTTCCCGAATCCTCACTGGATTCGGTGAAGCAAGCCGTACGCTCAACCTCAACATGCTGTAATGCCACAGTGTTGTCCCTCCAATCTCTTTTTCGCAGTTCATTGAAACCGGCCCCCGACGTCGAGAGCGAACCTATGAAGAAGACGAGTCGGATGAAGAAGGCCGTGCCTGCATCTTCAGTACGGAGTAGAGCGACAACCAAAACGAAGGTCTCGGCCAAGGGTACAACAACAATAGCTGCGATTGAACATGATGCAGCGCGTTTGTCGTCTCAGGAAAAGGTTTCACTGGCGACAGAGATCTTTAATACAACATTGAAGACACTTGCAGACGCATCAAAGTCATCAGAGCTTTCTGTACCGACTACGCCTCTTCACCCAGCTTCACCGAATCGCGTCACAAATCCGGCGAGGAGATTGAAGACACCACAACGTGCACAACCGAATGCAGCCGAAATTGACGGCGGCCTACTTGCAGTCGCTGAGTGCGCTAGTCTGGCACTTGCATGCTTGAGGAATATGAAAGCTGAGCAGAGCAGCGAGGGAAACGGGCCGCTTAATATCCAACTCGAACAAGGTGCATGTGTCTTAGCAGGGAGATATTTGTCGCTGGGACTGAATGAATTGGCTTACAAAGAACTACGGGGTCTTAAGCGGAGGATTCAACAGTACTTGAATAGCCAGCACATCGACAAAGACGCCAGTATCGGGCGGAAGGACGAGCGAAACGCGGAGGAAGAAGCTGCCAAGGAACGAATGTCCGATCTTTTATCCTTTAAGAACCTATCTCACGCTCGATCTATGCACAGCTTGATTATTTCATTCCAATCGAACGCCCTTCGACTCATTGCAGCGGAGAAACGAGCCGCGACAGTGCAAAAGGTCATGGCTTCCTTGCAATTGTCGAACCCAAGCAGCCCAGCGAACCTGATCACTGCAGCGGTTGATTCGCAGACGATGACACGGGACAAAGCGGCATTGCAGCTTCAATTGCTATCTAACACGATAATGTCTATGTGCTCCGCAACACAGAAGCCAAACGATAGCAACGCCTCCAAAGAATCACTGAGACCGATAACGTCATTGACCCTTCAACTATTGTCGCTTGAGATTCGGTGCATGAGTTGGCAATTGTCAGGCCATGTCTGTGACGACGTGAAGGAGATGTGGGAGCCGCTGGCGCGTTATCTTGCGGCTTTCGTCAACAGTTCCAAAGGTATCGAGAAGGCTGAATTTGCTTCAACGTACAAAACAATTGTTCGACTGCAGGTAGCTGTCTCTACCTCGCAAAAGCGATCTTCTCCGAAGTCGAAAAACAATCTTTCGGTAGCCCGGATAGCAACCATCCTCGGACAGCTTGCTCAAGAAGCAGGCTGTTTCGAAGAGGCATCAACCCTCTTCACTGAGGCTCTCAGTCCTCTGGCCGACGAAAGTCTGCTTTCATCAGCCACTGTGCGATGCAAACTCGCCGCCCTTCACTTACAGGCTTTGAAAACCTCGACCAAAATTCGTCAACCGAGCGTGTCCATTTCTCTCTCCGAAGTTACTGCAGCCCTTGGTACGCCTCTTAGGGGAAATGAGAATGATTTGGATGAGCTGCTAGTCGAAGCAGCGAAGCTGAAGAAGATTGCCATGAGCTGGTTAGGGGAGAAGGTGGCCAAGGAACACGCTGCTACTGACGAGGACAGGGGGATTTTTCCGAAGATCTACGCATATTTGAACGGATTTGTGAAATTCCTACGACGATATCTCGGGAAGAAACCTTCGGCAGATGAGGACCAAAGGGACTTGGAGGTATTTTACAAGCGGCTCGAAACTTGTAAAAGCATCGTGCTGGCTGCGGTGGACTCCGCTCTTGCAATTGGTAAACTGTCAGTCATGTCACAGAGTCCTTCATGGGAGTCGCTGCTTTCAACATTCTCCGACTGCCAACGCCTCCTCGTGGCGGTCGAATGCACAGCAGAAGGGAAGCAGGAGCGATCAGACGAAAACGAGAGTGGCATGGGATTCGTGAAGCTGTCGAATCTGTTCTGGTCTCGATATCTCAAAGACAAGGAGTCCGGAAAAGGCTGTCGCGAGCTCATGCATACTTTGAGACAATCAATCAACTTTCTCGAGAATTGCTCGCCGGCTCAACGAAGAGCAGGATTTGCAGCCTTAAAGTACGAAAGACTCGCTCATTTATACCTCGAAGCGAGCATGGGCGTTGAATCTGCAGAAGCGTTCAGAGATTCGCTCAACGAGCATATCAGTACAGGGGTCTTGAAGCAAGTCCTATCGAATCCCGCCGGGGTCTCTCCACACCGGGCCTGTCAAGGCCCGAAGAGCAGCAGCTTTACTCTCAACCGCATACTTTCTGCATTTTTGAGGATCAGTATGCGTCGCCGGGATTTGAACCATGTCAATTTCTTCGATTGCCCTACCGTTGAGTCCTTGCAGAGAGGCCTCCTTCTGGAATGGCAGCTCGGTATTCTGAGCGAACTACCATCTCAGGCTCATAATGACGAGGGATTTCGCTCGGCATTTGATACGCTACTCAGTATGGTCTTGGAAGTATACTCTCCGGAATCGCGGCCAATCCGTCGTCTGCGCGTCATCTTGATGGGTTTGCGCTTCTCTTTGGAGCACTCAAGTTCACTAGATTTGCCAACCATCCGTCGACTTGTCGAGGAAAGCGTCAAATGCCTCGACAATGCTCAAGAAGTTGGCAGTGATACTGATATGGAACCTTACGCAACACACCTGAAGAATTCAGTTTGTCTCACCCTAGGTCTTCATGAGGGTGACCTACGCTCAAATGAACTGAATCGGATACTGTGCTCGTGGAATTCAATGATGCGCAACTGCCCAGACAAAGACGCCATTTTTTCGTGTGTTGATGATGTGGACTATTACCTTCTTCAGGTTAAAGCCATTGTAGATTACACGGAGATTTACGGGCTCTGGAAACTCCAGCTCGTCGCTCTTGAACTGGTCCTACGCATCACGGAGGTCCAAGGGACGAGGGATTTTTCTGAAGCCATCATCATATTGTCACGTTTGGTTTTGCAGTATTGTCGCTTAGGACACTGCAAGAAAGCTGAAGCTCTTCTTACGCGCGCAGATCGATATTTGAACGAAAATCAAGTCTCTTGCCTAGCAACTCTATCATACCGACTTGCCCGGGTGGAATACCTGCTCGAGACTGGAGAGCTGGACAAGGCGGCAAGCATACTTTCGACGTCAAGGCTTCTGTACGAAGAGAATCAGAAGAAGGAGGACCCGAGTAACGGCTCTATTTTATCCAAGATAGCGTGGGAAAGATTGGTGGCGGATGCAGTTCTCATGAGTTCGCGGCTTTCGTTCGCCCAAGGCTCTGTGACGCAGGCTCTTTTCTTCGCCAAATTATGCGTCAAATTGAATTGCCGGATTTGGGCGAAGGTCGAAAGGATATCCCAGAGGAAGCAGGAAAAGTCGTTGCCTGCAAGCCGCAACTCCGACCTTGAGAGTGTTATTGATGGAGTGGCAAGGCTTGATGTTTCCCAGTCAGTCTCAACGACAAATCACACCGTCACTTATTCTCAGGGAGCTCCGTTTTGGCCTCATGTCGGCTCGCATCATACTGCTCTGTTGAATCTTGCATATTTCTCTGCTCACTATGGTCTATTTCAGGACGCCGTCTACTACGGGGAGCAAGCCCTGAAGATCAATAGGACACTTAATGCGAACGTCCGCTTGATCGCTTCCCAAGCTCAGCTGGGCTCCTATTGGATCTTTGGTGGGCGTCTCTCTGAAGGCCAAGAGCTTCTAGCAGCGGCAGAACAATTGTCTAAACAATTGGAAAGCAGTGTTGAGCTCGCTTCGCTGCAGATGAGCATTGCCTCCCTTCACAGATTGCAGGGCAACTACCACGACGAATGGCAGGCTCTCCTAAGGGCGGACCGAATAATGGCCGACTTGACGGCCTTGGAGACAGCCGAACCGCTTCCTCTACAGTCGGCCATCTCCGAGCTGGAAGATGGAATGGACAAACTGCGGATTCGGGGAAGTAGCAGGAGAACACAACCAAGCACAACAACGGCCCGGAGAACTCGTGCGGCTACTGTATCCTCAAAAACAGCACCGAGACTGTTGACCGACAAACCGGATACCAATGGAACACTGTCGCAGTCTGTTTCGCACCTTAGAAGTAGCATCCTCCAACAGCAGGCAGCATGTTCGCGTGCCCTAAGAGAGTTTGAGAAAGCCTCGCGTCTGTTGACTGACGCTCGGAAGTTTGCTACGTCTCGAAACAGTCAAATATCGTTGCATCTGAAAGAAAGCGAACACTACCTTGCTGAGGCCATACGGCAATTCGCGTCTCATGCAGTCTACTGTGTTCTGCCGGAATCGACAATATCCCTCCCTGCTCTACAATCGCCGAGGAAGGCAACAAACGAGACGCCTTCTTCCACTAAACAGTCCACTACGCGTAAGTCACGGGCGCCTGCCAGAGGAACGCGGTCCAGACATGCGAAAGCAAGCGAGGATTCCACCGATATTTTGTCCAAGGCTGGTGATTGTCTGAACAACGTATTTTCGGCTGCAACGGCTTTGGGATCAACTTTGGACAGCCATATGGCGTCCCGGCTGATGAGTCGCATTTCAATGTTGTCCCATACTACCGCGCCTGGGAGTCCGATGCCATGGTCTCAACCGCCAGCGAATGTGAATGGTAGGTGTTGCCCTAATTCTCACTACTGATTAGATACTGACTGTCCTTTCAGAAATTGGCCGCATCGGCGCCTTTACGCGCGAGCGAATCGCTATCGGTATTGACAGGCAACTCTCCGACTTCAATGATCCGCTGCTTTGGCCAGCTCAGGCCTCTACAGCAGAACCAGAGGCAGACTTGTGCAGCACCTTTACTGAAGAATATATTGATATCCTTCCATCTAACTGGAATGTACTTTCTTTGTCCGTCAGCGCCGACTGCACGGAATTCATCATCTCTCGGCTACGCAAGGATCACTCGCCCTTCCTCCTCCGACTTCCATTAAAGAGAGGAAACGCCGAAGACGACGAGGATCAGTTCACATTCGAAGACGGAAGAGGAGAGATGCAGGAAATCATCAAGCTGGCGAACGAAAGTGCGCATGCAGCAAAGTTACAGAAGGACCGGCACTCCAAGAAGGAGTGGTGGAGAAACCGCGAGGCACTGGACCAGCGCCTGCAGAACTTGCTGCAGAACATTGAGAACGTCTGGTTCGGTGGGTTCCGGGGGGTCTTCTCACCGATTGCTCACGAAGAGGCTGCCCTCTCGCGGTTCGCAACGTCGTTCCACAACATCCTAGACAAGCACCTCCCTTCGCGACAAAAGGGCGGCCGTGCAGCAACTCCGAGGCTGTCATTACATCGCAATGTCTTGGAGTTATTCGTCGGCGTCAAGGACCTAGAAGGTCAGGAAGACCCCGAGGAGACATTGATGGATCTTTTGTACTTTGTGGTCGACATCTTGCAATTTCAGGGAGAGCGCAATGCCTATGATGAAATCGACTTTGATATGATGGTGGTCGAGACCCTTGATGCTGTGCGAGGCTACCATGAAGCGGCAGGCGGCTTAAGGGAACAACAGCAACCACAACATACTGTCTTGGTCCTAGATAAGGCACTACACTTGTTTCCGTGGGAATCACTTCCATGTTTGCAGGGATTGGCGGTATGCCGTGTGCCATCCTTGGAATGTCTGCGTGAGCGGATTCTACAGTCTGGGAGCACCAAAGGAAAGGGCAGCGGTTCCGGATTTGCTGTTGACCGTGGAAATGGTACATATATTCTCAACCCTACAGGAGATCTTCAAACAACGCAAGCCACTTTCGAGGCGGATCTTGGCCGCTTGGGTACTTGGACGGGGATCGCCAAGCGCGAGCCGACCGAAGAGGAGTTCAAAGAGGGCTTGGAATCCAAGAGCCTATTTTTGTATTTCGGGCATGGGAGCGGCGCACAGTATATCCGCGGAAGGACGATCAAACGTCTTGACCGATGTGCAGTTACATTCCTCATGGGATGTAGCAGTGGCACACTGACCGAGGCGGGCGAATACGAGCCATACGGGACCCCAATGAATTACTTGCATGCAGGCTGTCCGGCTCTCGTCGCGACCCTGTGGGATGTGACAGACAAAGATATTGATCGCTTCGCCAAGTCTACGTTCGAGAAATGGGGACTTATCGGAGCACGGGATAATGACCAAACAACGACGCTTCCCAGCAAGGGAAGGTCCCGATCGGCGAAAACGAGCAGCACTGAATCTTCTGACCCGGTGACGCTGGATGAAGCAGTGTCCAAGTCACGAAGTGCCTGTGTGTTGAAGTACTTGAATGGTGCGGCACCCGTCATCTACGGCATTCCCTCGGTGTTTTTGAAATAGACTGTACATTCTGTGTTTGGTGTTGGTGTTTACTCGGCGAGAATGATCTGTTTTGTGCACTGTTGGAGTCTTGGAGGTTAGACCAATGGTTGAGTCTCAGTGAGTGCATTTTTATTAGCGTTGTGAATTTCCATCATGTGTATATCCATAGAACTGTGAATTGCCTGTTAGGGTTAGATTTGCCTATGAAGCTGTGAATACATCATCACGTAACCTCTACCTTAATCACCCCAAGTCCATACCTCAACATAAGAATTACCTGGACCAGCTGAGGATCGCATTTCTTATAACTGTCCTCGACCTGTGCAGCAGATATCGACGAATCTTAAGCCTCATCGCGTCTATTATAACTATCTTCTGACCTGCGCAGCAGATAGCTGAATCCCCATCATCCGACACAAAGCAAATGCACAACTAGGGAATGACTCCCCGACCCAAAATGGCCCAGCAGGAGGAATTCAGCCCTGCAATCCCAATTCCCCTAGTTATCCAGCCTCATGAACGTGTTGAACAGCTTAAAGAACACCTAGAGCAACCTGACCAGCAACGCCAGAAGATCAACATTTTGGCACTCATACGGATGTATAAGAGTGGGGAGCTTGGGCCGCTTACGACTGAGCATGAAATCTATATCTGTGATGGGAAGATCATGGATAGACCGCCCCCGGGTGAGCGACTGGTTCCTGAAGGGTCTGTTGTGTGGCTTGAGGTCGGTTTGCGACTTCGTTATTTGGTATATTGCTTACCGTTCGTCTAGGGAATTGGTATGCAGGTCTCTATGTGGAGGGCTTGAGTTTCGTGCTCTAGTACTGGCCTCGATTCTAGGTGGCATTGTCTTAAATGTCCTCTGGTTTCCTTGCTGGGACTTCAGGCATGGGATATGAGGTACATTGATTTGCAAGATTCAGACTTGTCAGTGCTTATGGAGGCAAGGACCCAAAGAGCTATCTTTCCAACCGTATAGTGTTTGGGTGTATACGGAGTTCCCCCCGAGAATGTCGCCAACCTGGTGTTGATACATCAGGATATCACTCGCATTCCGTAAGCTACTAGTATCTATATTCAACTATAGCTAACTTAGATAAAAGCCGTCCCGATGGCCCTGAGTTCCTCATCCAGCGGCCCTCCCAGAGCATCAACAGAGAGCTAGACCCCAATTAGCCGTCTGCCCTGGCGCGATTTCAGCTGACAAGGTTGATGTACGATGGGGTGGAATACTAGGCCCTTCCTGACCTCCTAGGGCTCTTTATGAGCAGTTTAGGCCGAGCGCCGACGACAGCAAGCAAGAGGAACTTCTACCTCCCATTGACCGCTATCTACAGACAGTGGTATGCAAAGCTAATCAGGGTTCCGCCTAGACGCACTTGGTCAAGAGTGTTTCAGTGCACCTGGACCCAAGGCGGAGAGTTCCATCTTGGAGCCTCCAGAGGGGGGTTTGCACCTGAGACTAGGAGCCCAATGGGCTGTGTACAGCTAATGGCCGACCATGAGCCCGGATGTGCTGGTGAATACGCCAACATATACTGGCAACCTTGGGGTAATATCTGTCAACACTGCCAGTGGGGTTATGGATCGTGTCCAAATTGTCAATGGTCAAGGAGAAACGATTACCCAGTTACGCGCACCAGATATACTTGCAATTGCGCCTGGACATGGTATCCTGTACGTTGCAAAGAAAAGGAATGGCATTGTCAGTCAGCTTCCAGTGGTCTATGTCCATAAAGGGCAATGTTTTCCGGAATTCAGGATCCATGGTGTGCTTATCATCAGGATAGCCTGGCGCTCTGTATTTATTTCTGCTCCTATCAAGTGGAGAAAGCTATTGTCAGCCATCCAACCACTACGCCAAAAAGGTGGCTAGACGACCATTTCTAGCATAGTACAAATGATAGGCATATTCCTGGTTGACACTATTCGAGCATTCAGTAGAGCACAGAGTACACAATCTCCAAGTGACGTTGAAAGGGTGGTAGTGGTGGGGAGATACTGCCCCTCACGATTCCCCTCATTCCCCTCCCCCACCTCCCGTCACAAAAACCATCCACTCCATCATTCTCCCTCTACGAACTTACAGCTTGACACTCTCCGTCGAGACCAGTTGCCATCAAGATCAAAACCACATCACCATGTCCGTCACCACAAAAGCCACAATCGCCTCTTTCGGCGGCAAGCTGCTAAAGCTGAGCCATGCCGCAACCTCCA